>PVHT020000194.1:334435-377309 GCA_004024745.2 Catagonus wagneri
AAGGCAGTCTGACCAGAGGTCTTAACCGCTAAGCTGCAAGGCAACAAAGTCAGTTTGGTTTCAGACCCCTCTGCAACACTGGCTCTCAGAAGACAATGGAGCGATGGCTAGACTTTTTGGAGACAAAGCTGTGTGCTCTGTCAAACTGTCTTTCACAAAAATAGCTAACAGCTGTATTAAACACACACTGTGTGATAGGAACCCTTCTAAGTGCTTTAGATATATTGACTCATTCAGTCATGGACCACCCTGTAAGACAGGATTTCTTATTATACTCATTTTACAGATGAGGAAACTGAAGCCCAGAGAGATTAAGTTCCTTATCTAAGTGCCAGGATGGTGCTCAGGCAATCTGATCTTCTAAGTCTGTGTTGGAAACTGCTCTTCCATATGCTTAGGGTTCAAAAGCGTTTCTCAACACACACTTCTTGAAAAAAAATTAACAAAAATATGTGTCATATAACAAGATAGTAACAAGAAAACCAGAGTTCAAGAAATTAGAAAACCACATAAAGTAGTTGCTGGTAGCCTAGTAGTTAAGGATCTGGCATTGTCACTACTGTGGGCAGGGTTTGATCCTAGGCCTGGGAACTTCCATATGCCACGAGTGCACCCCTAAAAAAAGAGAGAAAGAAATACAAGCCAAAGTATTTCCATTCTGACCAGTGGGAAATTGAAGTTAGCTCCTGAGTCTTTTTGCTATGATCTAGTAATCTCTGATAGCTTTACTGCTATCAAAACACTTTGTAGTGTCCTTCCCCAGACAAACAGAATGCTTAAAGTTCAGACTTACTAGTCCTGAAAGGAGTATATATGCCTTCCAAAGCATGAGGAAGATAAAAGCAAAAGAAATAATCAAAAGAGAAAAACAAGTCATAAACCAAAGGAACGGTAAAAAAAGAAAAAAACATCTTAAAAATAGCATAGAAAAGAGATGAAACAGGAGTTCCTGTCATGGCTCAGTGGAAACGAATCTGAAGAGCATCCATAAGGACGCGGGTTCAATCCCTGGCCTCGCTCAGTGGGTTAAGGATCCAGCGTTGTTGTGAGCTGTGGTGTAGGTCACAGACATGGCTAGGATCTGGCGTTGCTGTGGCTGTGTTGTAGGCTATCAGCCGTAGCTCTAATTGGACCCCTAGCCTGGGAACCTCCATATGCCTCAGATGTGGCCCTAAAAAAAAAAAAAAGGTCTTATTTAATAGCTTCCTAGAAAGAAACATGTATACAAGACAATACACCCTTTTTCCTAGTGCCCATGGAACACTTACAAAAACTGAATATTTAGCTTCACTAACAGTGGCACTTAACCAGGGTCCAACTGCTGAACAAGATCCACAGGACCTAAAATGGCAAAGCTTACGTATGTACAACTTACTATAGGGAAAGGACACACTCTAGCCAGAGCCTGAAAGTTAGAACATACATCAGAGCATATGACTCACAGCAGGGGTCTGGAGAGGCTAGGTGCAGGCTCTTACTGTCCTCTTTCTGTAAGGGTGGGCCAGCTGTCTCGTGGATCAGGGACCACTGATGTATGCACAGAACACTTCGGAACCAGGGAGACTAAAACAAAGTCTTTGCTGAGGTTGTTTATATTTTGTTCATCACCTAGGCATATCTCTGCTGCAGAATCAGCAGAAGAACCCTGGGGCAGGGGCTGGGGAGTATCACACCTAGACCAGATGCGACTCTTCAATCTCACTGTTATTAATAAACAAGGCTGATAAGCTGGGTCAAAATACTCTGAAACTCTTTGAACTCATGGGTACACAGAGACACTATACATCAATGTTTTGTGCTTTCACCAGGAGTCAGTGTCAAGCAGGGGCTTTAATTTAACCAAACAGCTCAGGTTAATTGCAGATTGGCTGTGATTAACCTTCACAGTGCAATAGCAAAACACAAAGCGTAACAATAATTTTTAGGACACTGAAACCATACAAACTCTATTTCTGGACCACAATTCAGAAAATGAATAAATATGATGAGTACAAAATAATCAAAATGCAAATTATAATAAGGTACTTTCTGAGAATATGTCTGATAGAAATTAACAAGAATGCTAATATCTAGCATCAATAAGGACCCAGGCGAAGTAGCCTCTTCATTTACTGCTCCTGGAAACATAAATGTGTAGATCTTTTCTCAGGTACATCTTGGTAATCTATATCAAAATCCTTAAGAAGGAATATTCTCTGGGCCCAGAAGTCACATATTTGGCATTTCATTTTGAGGAAATAATTGAGGATATGGACAGGCAAGGATGTTTATTGCAGCACAGTGTATAATAGCAAAATATTGGAAACAATAAAAATATTCAGCAGGATGGGACTACTTCAGTAAGTTATATCCAAGTCTATTTATTTATTTATTTATTTGCCTTTTAGGGCCGCACCTGCGGCATATGGAGGTTCCCAGGCTAGGGGTCAAATCGGAGCTACAGCTGCTGGCCTATGCCACAGCTACAGCAATGCCAGATCTGAACCACGTCTGTGACCTACACCACAGCCCATGGCAATGCCAGATCGTTAACCCACTGAGCAAGGCCAGGGATCAAACCCGCAACCTCATGGTTCCTAGTTGGATTCGTTAACCGCTGTGCCACGATGGGAACTCCTCCACGTCTTTTTTTTTTTTTTGTCTTTTTGCCTTATCTATAGCCGCACCCGTGGCATATGGAAGTTCCCAGGCTAGTGGTCTAATCGGAGCTGTAGCTGCTGGCCTTCGCCACAGCCACAGCAACGCGGGATCCGAGCTGTGTCTGCAACCTACACCACAGCTCACAGCAACGCCGGATCCTTAACCCACTGAGCAAGGCCAGGGATCGAACCCGCAACCTCATGGTTCCTAGTCGGATTCGTTAAGCACTGAGCCACAACGGGAACTCCTCCACGTCTAATTATTAAAAATAATTTTTAGAGGTCTATTGTGGCAGGTTTTGTTAGTTGCCTGTCTAAAATCCTCCCCCCTCTTCTCCTATAGTGAGAAAATCCAGATATTGTTCAGGGCAGCAATGCTCACTTTCTAGGCATAAAATCGTGACACTCCTGTTCCTACTTTCCCAGCTTCCCTTGCACCTATGAGTGGCCATGTGATCCCGTTCCAGTCAATGAAATGTAAGATGTCTACTAGGGCGCTTTGAGAAAGTTTTTTGCTTTCCTAATATGAGGGAAAGATTCTGCTGATGCCAACAATCATCTACTGCAGAACTTATACTAAAGGAGAAAAATTTAACTATTTGTTAAGCAAGTGTTGGTTGACATTTCTGTATGTGGAGCCCAAGGTGTGGCGCTGTGCTGTGGTGGGAACTGCGATGTGCTTCCTCAGATCCCCCTTCAGGGCTCTCAGACACTGGGAGTGCTCCAGGCTGCCCATCTTCACCTGCCAGCTATCTCCAGGAACTGTGCTCAGTTGAAGCTGGCTGCCTTGCCCTATGTCACATGCTCCTCCTGGGAGGCAGCCCACATCAACCTCTCCACAGAAGGGAAAGGCCCAGCCTTCTCTCTTCAATTTGCAGGGCCCTTCCAGCTCCGGAGCTGGAGTTCTTGTGACTACTATAGCATTGCCCAACTTTCCCTTTTGCCTAATCCTACTTTATTCCCTTTCCCAGTCGTGTTGATCTTAAGAGTAGTCCCTAATAAACTTCCTGCACTCAAATCTCTCAAAGACTGTTTCCTGGGGAACCCCACCCACAGCACCGCTGACAGATTTATTCACATAAAAAAGATGTTCAAAATATATTGCTAAATGACACAGCAGCAGGTTACAAAGCAGCATGCATGGTGTTTTCTTATTACACAGATTATATATCTCCAAGAAAAATTTCTATAAAGGAAAACACTAATAATTTAACAGCAGAACTTGTGTTTCCAACAATATGCTGAACTAGATATTTAGAGAAACTCCTAGTTCAGAACACATTAAATGCCAAAAAAGTTTTGGGTTTTTTTTTGGCTTTTTGGCTTTTTAGGGCCCTACCTGCAGCATATAGAGGTTCCCAGGCTAGGGGTCCAATTGGAGCTGTAGCCACCAGTCTACGCCAGAGCCACAGCAACACCAGATCTGAGCCGTGTCTGCGACCTACACCACAGCTCATGGCAACGCCAGATCCTTAACCCACTGAGCAAGGAGAGGGATCGAATATGCAACCTCATGGTTCCTGGTCAGATTCGTTTCCATTGTGCCACGACGGGAACTCCCAAAAAAGAAGTTTTAATATTTTAATACATAAGGTAGCGATGAGAAAGTAAGAGAATTCCTGGGGTGGTGGCAAGAATGGTAGGAAAGCACAAGTCCTAGCTAAATATTATAACTCTGGAAGTATCTGCTGATTCCTGATGGCCTAGAGCCAGGTTTTTGTTTTGTTTTGCTTTTTTGTTTTGTTTTGGCTACACCTGCGGCATATGGAAGTTCCTCTGGCCAGGGATTGAACCAGCAACCTGAGTCGCTGCAAGTGACAATGCCAGATCATTAACCTGCAGCATCATAAGGTAACTCCTAGAACCAGGTTTTAATAATTCATTGCTATGGGGACAAGAGACAAAGCCAAGCAGTGTGATAGGTCAGGACGGAGATGTTTGCACAAAGGCAAGAGAGCCAAAGAACAACAGCCTCAAGAAGTTCAACTGGAAAAAGCCCAACCTGCAGACGAAGCTGGGGGATGTAAACTTCATGGGAACAGCCAAGCGCAAGCAAACTCACATGGGTATGGGCCAGATCTAAACCGGAATTGCTGGGACCAAAATAAAATCTATGTCCAAAAGAGAGTTCAAAGTGGTCCTTGGCAGTACCCTTTGAAAACTGCTAGAAGAAAACAAAAATTCTTCTTTGAAGGAATACATTTACCAACTTTAAAGAATTACCATAAAGTTACTAATTCAGAATAATAAGTAAATCACTAAATACATGAGAGTCAACATAAACACCAAAATTCAGAATCAGGTACATACACACATAAAATAATATGGGATATTCAGATATCAATTATAAAGTAATAATGTGGGGTTTTTTTTTGTCTTTTTAGGGCCACACCCGCGGGATATGGTGGTTCCAGGCTAGGGGTCGAATGGGAGCTGAGGCCACAGGCCTACAACCATAGCTATAGCAACGCTGGATCCGAGCCGCATCTGCGACCTACATCACAGCTCATGGCAATGCTGGATCCTTAACCCACTGAGTGAAGCCAGGGATAGAACCCGGGTCCCCATGGATCCTAGTCAGGTTTGTTAACCGCTGAGCCACGACAGGAACTCCCTGAGTAATAATATTTTTTTGTATATAAAGAATTAAAAATAAGGTTGACAGAATAAGGGCACAGAGACAATCAAAACTGACTAGGGTAAATTTGAAAGAAAATCAAATCAGAGTTTATACAATAAAAAAGTAATAATTTAAATTAGAAACTCAGGAGTTCCTGTTGTGGCACAGCAGAAACAAGTCCAACTAGGAACCATGAGGATGCGGGTTCGATCCCTGGCCTCGCTCAGTGAGTTAAGCTGAGCAAGGTGTAGGTTGCAGCCTCGACTCAGATCTGGCATTGCTGTGGCTGTGGTATAGGCTAGCAGCTGTAACTCCAACTGGACCCCTCTGGGAGCCTCCATATAGCTCGGGTACAGCCCCAGAAAAAAAAAAAATTAGAAACTCATAGGATGTTATAAATAGCAGATAGAACTAAAGATAAAATTAGAGAACTGGTAGATCTAAATAAATTACCAATATAGAAAAAAAGCAATGGTAGAAAATACTAATTAGCAGTTAAAAAGAAATAGAGCATGAAAAAGGTCCAATATATGTTCCAAGTGGAATGTCAGGAGAGAGGAATGATAATAGAGGAAAAGGCAATTTACAAAGAGATAAGGTTTCAGATGTTATGAAAAGACACCAATATTCAGAGGCAGAAACCCAGGAATTCCAAAAAGATAATTAAAATAAATTCACACAAATAGTACTAAAACTTCAGAATACCAAAGACAAGCAGAAGACTTTCTAGTGCTGGTAGCCAGCAGACAATAAAAGAGTATCTTTGAAGCGGCAAGAGAAATAACTGTCAACTTAGAATTTCATAGCCAGCAAATAAACTTTTTTTTTCTGCTTTTTAGGGCCACACCTGAGGCATATGGAGGTTCCCAGGCTAGGGGTCCAATTGGAGCTACAGCTGATGGCCTACACTACAGCCATAGCAACGCCAGATCCGAGCCATGTCTGCGACCTATACCACAGCTCACGGCAACACCGGATCCTTAACCCACTGAGAGAGTCCAGGGATGGAACTCACAACCTCATGGTTCCTAGTCGGATTCATTTCTGCTACACCACAATGTGAACTCTCCCAGCAAGTAAATTTTTATGAATGAGGGTGAAAGAGATACTTTCAGACATAAGCAGACATCATTAAAAGAACTTTTAAATCCCAGAAGGATAAAAATGATTTTAAGATTAACATCTTTGACACTGCCAGTGAGAAAAAGCAAGAAAAATAAATAAAAAGCACACATCTAAGAAAAGAAAATTGTTTATATTTACAAATAACAGTTCCATGTATAAAAACCCAGAATACCAAAAAACTACTAGAACCAATAAGTGAGTTTATTAAGGTCATGGAACAAGTCATTATACAAAAATCAACTATATGTCCGTATACTAGCAAAAAACAATTTTAAATTGAAAACTGAAAAAAGCACTATTTACAAGAACAACAGAAACATATCTTTAGTTATGATTCTTACAAAATACGTGCAAGATCTGTATGCTGAAAATTACAAAACATCAACGAAAGAAACCAAATACCTAAATACGTAATGATATACTGTCTTCATAAATTGGAAGACTCATTGTTAAGATATTTGTGGTAGGTAGCCTTTAAGATGCCACTTAATGATCTCTGCCTCCTGGTATTCATGCCCTTGCACAGACTGCTCCCCTTGAATTTGGGTAACACCAGGACATGCACATCTAATGAGCAAAAATGATGTTGCTTCCTAGATTAGGTTGCAAAGATTCTGTGGTTTTGTCTTGAATGCTCTCTCACCTCTTGCTCTGAGGAAAGCTAGCTGCCATGTGAGCTGCTCTGCAGAAAGGCACACAGGTAAAAGAACTGAGGGAGGCCTTCAGCCAATACCCCAAAAGGAACTGAATCTTGCCAACAACTACATGAGTAAGTCTGGAAGGAGGACCTCCCCAAGCTGAGCCTTCAGCTAAGTCCTGGCTGACAACTTGATTGCAACCTGGTGAAAGGCCTTTAGGCAGAGGCAACTCAGTAAGCTAAGACATCTGATCCACAGAGTCTGTGAGGTAATAAATATTTGATGGTGTAGATTGCTCAATTTTAGGCTAGTTTGTTATGTAGTGATAAATAATGTCAATCCTCCCCTAATTGATTGATAGATTCCATACAATCCCAACGAAAATATCAGAAAGACTTTTTGTAGAAACTGTCAAGCTGCCTCTAAAATTTATATGGTAAAAGCAAAGGAACTAGAATAGTTAAAACAGTTTTGAAAAAGCAGGACAAAGCCAGAGGACTCACAGTGCCTGATTTCAAGATGTGATATAAAGCTAATTAAGTGTGTGGTATTGGCAAAAAGATAGACCTATAGATCCATGAAATAGAACAGAGTTCAGAAAACAAACAAACAAAAAAAAAACCCACACACATATAGTCAATTGATTTTTGACATAGGTGGAAAGGCAATTTTTATTTTTATTATTTTATTTTAGTTTTTTTTTAAAGGCCATACCTGTAGCATATGAAAGTTCCCAGGCTAGGGGTTGAATCAGAGCTTCAGCTGCCGGACTACACTGCAGCCACAGCAATGTGGGATCTGAGCCACATCTGGGACCTACACTGCTCACTGCAACACTGGATCCTTAACCCCCTGATCTGGGTGAGGGAATGAACCTGCGTCCTCATGGATACCAGTCAGGTTTGTTACCTCTGAGCCACAATGGGAACTCCCAAAGGTAGTTTTTTTTTGTTTGCTTGTTTTGTTTTTTTTTTTTTTTTTTGCTCTTTAGGACCGCACCTGTAGCATATAGAGGTTCCCAGGCTATGGGTCCTATCGGAGCTTCAACTGCCAGCCTACACCACAGCCAGAGCAACGCCAGATATAAGCCGAGTCTGCAACCTGCACCACTGCTCATGGCAACACCGGATCCTCAACCCACTGAGCAAGGCCAGGGACCCACAACCTCATGGTTCCTGGTCGGATTCGTTTCCGCTACGCCACAACATGAACTCCTCCCAAAGGCAGTTTTTAAATAGATAATCTCTTCAACAAATTTGCTGGAACGCCTCAACATTCATATGCAAAACAAATAAGAGAACCTCATTGTATACCTAACATCATATACACAAATGAACTAAGCATAGATTATAGACCTAGATATAAAATCTAAAACAATAAAACTTTAAGAATTAAATCTTTGTAACTTATATTAGACAAAGATTTCTTATCTGACACTAGAAGGGCAATCTATAAAAAATTGATAAATTGGGCTTCACTAAAATTCTGCTTTTTTTTCTTTCATGCCTCACCCATAGTATGCAAAAGTTCCAGGTCAGGGCTTGGATCTGAGCCACTACAGAGAAAACACCAGATCCTTAACCTGCTGAGCTACAAGGGAACTCCAAAATTCTGTTCTTTGAAAAACGCTTTTAAGAAAAGGAAACAGACAAACCATAGTCAGAAAAATATTTGCAAAATACATATCTGATAAAAGAATTGCAGGCAGAATACATAAGGAACTCTCAAAACTCAGTAAGGACACAAACAACCCAACTAAAAAATGGTCAAAATACTTGAACAGACACTTCACTAAAAAAGATATATGGATGACAAGAAGCCCAAGAAAAGCTACTTGACAAAATTAGTTATTTGCGAAATGTAAATTAAAACCATAATGAAATAGCACTCTACTCCCTCTAGTCTGGCTAAGATTAGAAAAGACTAACAACATCAAGTGCAAAGCAAGGACGTGAGGCAACTAGAGCTCTTACACGCTGCTGGTGGGAATGCAAAATATTGCAGCCACTCTGGAAAACATTTTGGCAGTTCCTTATAAAGTTAAACATAAAAAGTTAAACATACATAGGCTGAATAATGACCTTGCAAATGTGCCCACATCCTAATTCTGGAATTTATGAAAGTTACTTTACATGGTGAAAGGAACAAGTTGCAGATGTGATTAAATTAAAGCTACTGGTATGAGATTATCCTGGATTACCTGGGTGGGCCTGTTGTAATCACAACGGTACTTATAAGAGGGACACAAGAGGAGTCAGAATAAGAGCAGAAGGTAATATGATGATGGAAGCTGATATTGCAGTGATGAGCTTTGAAGATGGAAGAAGGGGCCTCCATTCATCCTCCTGTTTTCCATCTAAAGAAGGAATACAAGTGGCAACTGGAAACTGAAAAAGGCAAGGAAAAGCTCTTTCCTCAGAGCTTCCAGAAGAAATCAGTCCTAGTGACATCTTGATTTTAGCTACTTAAGACTCATTTTGGACTTCTGACCTCCAGAACTGTAAGAGAATAAATATACGCTGTTCTAAGTGACTAAATTTGTGGTAATTTGTTTCAGCAGCAATAGGAAATTAATACAACTTGCCATAACACTCTGCAATTCCACTCATTTACCCAAGGGAAATGAAAACCTATGTTTAGACAAAACCCTACATGCAAATGTGTAGGTAGCATTATTCACAGTTGCCAAAAACTGGAAACAACTCAGATATCGTTGTACTAGTGAGTGGATAAACAAAGTGTGGTACATCAATACAACTGAATATTCAGCATTAAAAAGGAACAAACTACTGATGCATGCAACGTTATGGAGGAATCTCACATGCATTATGGTAAGTGAAAGCAGCTAGCTTCATAAAGCTACACACTGTGTGATTCCATTTATATGGCATTCTGGGAAAAGGCAAAACTATAAAGACAGAATAGAGATCAGTGGTTTCCAGAGGTAAGGGGTAAAGTTGTGCACAAATATCTGTAGTAGCATTATTCTGTTTTTTTTTTTTCTTTTTCAGCCACCTCGCCCCTGTGCATATGAAAGTTCCGGGTCCAAGGATCAAATCATATGCCACAACTGAAACAATGCCAGATCCTTAACCCACTGTGCTGGGCTGGGGATTGAACCCATTCCTCCACAGAGATAAGCTTGATCATTAACCCACTGCACCACATGGGGAACTCCACATAACTGCATTATTCTTAATAACTAAAAAGGTGAAAAATATTCAAGTGTCCATCAATTGATAAATGGATAAAAATGTGGTATATGTAAATTCATATAATGGAATATTATTCAACAATAAAAGGAGTGAAGGACTATACTGACATAGGCTACATGTATGAATCTTGAGGACATACACTATGTATACACATACTGTGCATAATCGGTAAGAACCTTTGTACTCTATTACAAGTTAATTACTAAAGGGATGTTGTCTATAAGTTTAAATTTTATATAATGGCCCGTCACTGGAAACCCTGCCTCCCAGGTAATGAGCATTAAGCTAAAGCTAAAATATCTTGTTTAGCTCACAGGAAATATCCTGACCAGGCCCACCTGTGAATGACTGCAGGAATGGAAAAATTAACACATCTTCTCTGGAAGCTGACCAGAACCAGGAAATGACTGGCTTTACTCTCTCCCCTTTCAGTATAAAAGAAGCCTGAATGCTAAGGTGGGGAAGATAGTTCTTTGGGGCATTAGTCCACTGTCTTCTTGGTCTTCTGGCTTTCTCAATAAAGTCATTATTCCTTGCTCCAACAACTCCTTTCTCAATTCATTGGCCTGTCTGTGGCAAACAGCATGAGCTTGGGCTTGGTAATGTACGCTTTCACAAAAAGAAAAATACTGTCTGATTCTACTTATATGAAATACTTGGAGTAGTCAAAATCACAGAGAAGGAAAATAGAATGGTGGTTGCCAGGGGCTTGGTGGGGGTAGGGGCAGAAGAGCAGGATTCAGGAATGGGGAGATACTGTTTAATGGGTATAGACAGTTTAATGGTGGTGATGGTAGCATAACATTATGAATATACTTAATACCACTTAATCCTTAATACCACTTAATATCACTTAAAACTATACTTCATCATAAAAACTGCTAAAATGGTAGATTTCTTTTTTTTGTCTTTTTGCCTTTATGTAGAGCCGCACCCACAGCATATGGAGGTTCCCAGGCTAGGGGTCTAACAGGAGCTGTAGCTGCCGGCCTTCGCCACAGCCACAGCAACGCAGGATCTGAGTTGCGTCTGCAACCTTCACCCCAGCTCACGGCAACGCCGGATCCTTAACCCACTGAGCGAGGCCAGGGATTGAACCCGCAACCTCATGGTTCTTAGTCGGATTCGTTAACCACTGAGCCACGAAGGGAACTCCTAAAATGGTAAATTTATCTTATGTGCCTTTTACCACAATACAAACATTGGGGGGAAAAGGAATGAAATACTGATACATGCTACATGATTAACCCTGAAAACATGATGTTAAGTAAAAAAAGTCAGACATAAAAGGTCACATACTGCATGACTCCATTTATGTGAAATGCCCAGAAGAGGCAAATCTATAGAGACATAAAGTAGATTCCTGGTTGCTAGGACTGAGGGTGAGGGCAGTGGTGGGGGTAAATGGAGAGTGACTGCTAATGGGTATGAGATTTCCTTTTGCAGCATGAAATGTTCTAGAATTGATTGCAGTATGGTTGTACAACTCTGTGAATATATTAATAACCATCAAAATGTACACTTTACTTTAAAATTTTTTCTGGCTGCACCTATGGCATGTGGAAGTTCCTGGGCCAGGGGTTGAATCTGTGCCCAATAGTGGCCTGAGCCACTGCAGTGACAACACTAGATCCTTAACGTGCATCACAAGGGAACTCCAAATTGTACACCTGAAATGAGTTAATTGTATGACAGGCGAATTGTATTTCCATTAAGCCTTTTTTTTTCTTTTTTGGGTTACACCTGTGGCATATGGAAATTCGCAGGCTAGGGGTCAAAAAAGAGCTACAGCTACCGGCCTATACCACAGCCACAGCGACGTGGGATCTGAGGAGTGTATGCAACCACAGCTCACAGCAATGCCAGATCCTTAACCCACTGAGCAGGCCAAGGATTGAACTGGCATCCTCATGGATCCTAGTTGGGTTTGTTACCACTGAGCCATGACGGGAACTCCCTAAGCTGTTTTAAAAAAGGCATCCATATTGGAAAAAGGAAGTAAAATTGTCTCATACAAGATTATGGAATCTACAAAAAAGCACAATAGTAAGTGGGTTTAGCAAGGTAGCAGGATACAAGAACAATATAAAACATCAATTTTATTTCTGTATCACAATTAACAGTTTAAAAATGAAATTTTGAAAAAATTATTTAGAACAGCATAAAAATATTATATACTTGGGGATAAACTTGCCAAAAGATGCAAAAGACTTGTACATTGAAAACTGCAAAATATTGCTGAGAGAGATATTTAATTTAGTATATGTGCTGCCAAAACAAGCACGAGAGATATTTAATTTAAGAAGACTAAATTAATGGTGAGATATACCTAGTTTCTGGGCTGAACACTCAATATGAAGAAGGTAATTCCTTCCCACAATGATCTATAGATTGAACGCAATCCCAAAGTCATAGTAGGCTTTTTTGGGGGGTAAAAAAAATTGACAAATGCATTAACAGAGTAGAATAGAGACTTCAGGAATAAATCCACACTTATAGGAACATTTTTTTTTTTTTACAAGGGTGCAAAGTCAATGTAGTGGAGAAGGAATAGCCTTTTCAACAAATGGTACTGTAATAATTGGCTGTCCATATGCAACACACGCCCACCCCCTAAAGTTAACTTGGATCCATGCCTCATACCACATACTTACAATATACTAAAATTATTCAAAATGGATCATATACTTAAATTTAAAACCTATAACTAGAAGTTAAAATAAAACATAGGAGAATATCTTTGTGACCTTGGGTTAGGTGGAGACTTCTTAGGAGAAAAGCAAAATCCATTAAAAACCAAACTGATAAATTAGACTTCATCCAAATTAAGAACTGCTCTTCAAAGACACTTGTGATAGATTGAAAAGAAAGCCAGAGACTGGCAGAAAACCTCTTCAAAGAATATATCTGATAAAGGATTTGTATCCAGAGTATATAAAAAGTCTCCATATCCAACAATAAGAAAACAAATGCCCAGTAAAAATATGGGCAAAAGATTTGGCAAGATACTTCACCAAAGAAGATATATGAATTGCAAATAAGCACATGAAAAGATGTTCAACATCATTAGTCCTTGAGCACCTGCATATTAAACCACAGTGAGATACAGTTCATATTTATTAGAATGGCTAAAAAAACTGATGATTACAAAATAAATGAAAGCCTATGTCCACACAAAGACTGTACATAAATATTCAGAGTAGTAGTTTTATTTGTAAGAGTCAAAACCTGGATACAACTCAAATGTCCATATACAGGGGAACTAACCAACACGGATGAAAAACCTGTGGTCTATCCAAACAATGGAACACTACTCAGATGAACTACTCACGAATACAACAACATGGACGAATCTCAAAATAATTACGTTGAGTGAAAAAAGCCAGACAAAGAAAAAAAACGTGCTATTTGACTCCACTTATATAGAACTCTAGAAAATGCAAATTAATTTATACTGACAGAAAGCAGATCAGTGGTTCCTTGGAGATGAGGGCTGGGAAAGGCAAAAGGGAGGAGCTATAGTGGCTTGAAGAAACTTAAGAGGATGAAGGATACGTTCACTATTTTGATTGTGGTGATGGTTTTATGGATATATACATATCTCAGAACTTCCTGAACTGTTCTTCCAATATGTATAATTTACCATGTGTTTATTATACCTCAACAAAGCAACTGAATTTTTTAAAATTAATGTTTGTGTATTGAGAATATTTTTCCCTGGCCCAATTTTCTATTTTTATTTTATTTATTTTTTGTCTTTTTGCCTTATCTTAAGGCTGCACCCGTGGCATGTGGAGGTTCCCAGACTAGGGGTCTAACAGGAGCTGTAGCCGCAGGCCTTCGCCACAGCCACAGCAATGCGGGATCCGAGCCGCGTCTGCAACCTACACCACAGCTCACGGCAACGCCAGATCCTTAACCCACTGAGCAAGGCCAGGGGTTGAACCCGCAACCTCATGGTTCTTAGTCGGATTCGTTAACCACTTAGCCACGATGGGAACTCCTGGCCCAATTTTCTATGTGAAGATCATAACCATAGTCATGGTTGACTAGGCGCTCACCATTTATTAGTTTTCAGAGGTGAAAAAAACAGGGATTAAAAGGCTAAGTTATTTTTCTCCTCTTTGAAAGTTATTTATCTTTTTCCTCGCAGAATTAAACCTCCAATCAATGTGAAACATTTTTGTAAAGTCAGGAAGGAAATAAATGAAACATAAATCATAAAACTTAAATTTGAAAAATTCTATCAGACTGCTTTGTCCATGTTGATCTCTCGTCTCAATCTCATCAAAATACTATTACATATTACTAATTTTACAAGCATGGAGCTTCAGGTCTAGAACCAAATGATAGAAAAAAAATGGAGTTCTGTCAAAAAAAGAAATGTGACTACAATTCAGCCTCTGTTTCAGCTACTTTTCATGTGCAAAGGCAAACATTTTAGATATTTAAGGAGTCATATACCTTTCTGAAAAGACAACTGGAAGCAATAATAATGGCATATGAAAAATTAAGCATAATGAGGAGTTCCTGTCGTGGCTCAGTGGTAACGATCCCGATTAGTATCCATGAGGTTTCTGGTTCGATCCCCAGCCCCGTTCAAGGATCCAGCGTTGCTGTGAGCTGTGGTGTAGGCCCGCAGCTACAACTCCAATTCAACCCCTAGCCTGGAAATTTCCATGTGCTATGGGTGTGTCCCTAAGAAGAACAAAAGAAAAAAAATTAAGCACAGTGAAGCAAACTCCAAATATGGGACACTGTGCTGTGAGGTTCAAGTCAATGTTCTTTTATTTTCGCTCATGGATGTCCAGTTGTTCAAGCACCATTTGTTGAAAAGACTATTCTTTCATTGAATTGATGTTTCACGTTTGTAAATCAATTTGGGTATTTATTTTGGTTTATTTCTGAGTTCTATTTTGTGCCTTTGATATATCTATTCCTCTACCAATCTCACTGTCTTGATTACTGTAGCTATATAATATGTTAACATTAGGTAGAGTGATTATTACCACTTTATTCCTCTTTTTCAAAACATTGTAGCTATTCTAGCTCTTTGCCTTTACATATAATTTTTATAATAAGCCTGTCCATATCTACAAAAAAGTTTTTCTGGGATTTCGATAGGAATTGTGTTAAACACATATATCAATTTAGACATAATTAACATTTTCACTATATTGTCTGCCAATTCATGAACACAGTATGTCTTTCCATTTATTTATTATTTATTTTTTTATTTTTGCTTTTCAGGGCGACAGCCGTGGAAGTTCCCAGGCTAGAGGTCAAATTGGAGATGTAGCCACAGCAATGCCAGATCCTTAACCCACTGAATGAGGTCAGGGATCGAACCAGCATCCTCTTGTATACTACTTGGTTTCCTTTCTGCTGAGCCACAATAGGAACTCCCTCTTCATTTGTTTAAATCTTTGATTTCTTTCATCAATATTTAAAAAATTTCAGCATATAGATCATTTACCTGATTTTTAAGTTCTGTACCTAGGTGTTTTTCTTTTGCTAGTTATTTTATTTTATTATTTTTTGCCTTATCTAGGGCCACACCCATGGCATATGGAGGTTCCCAGGCTAGGAGTCTAATGGGAGCTGTAGCTGCCAGCCTTTGTCACAGCAATGTGGGATCCAAGCTGCGTCTGCAACCTACACCACAGCTCACGGCAACACCAGATCCTTAACCCACTGAGCAAGGCCAGGGATCGAACCCACAACCTCATGGTTCCAAGTCGGATTTGTTAACCACTGAGCCACAACGGGAAATCCTTGCTAGTGATTTTAAATGGTATCATTTTTCAGTTTCCACATGTTTATTGCTAGTATATAAGAATAGACTGATTTTTGTGTATTTATCTTGTACTCAGCAATGCTGTTGAACTCATTAGTTCCCTAAGTTTTTTTTTTGTAGATTTCTTGGGGTTTTCTATATAGATAATCATGCCATCTATAAACACAAATAATTTTCATTCTTTCTTTCTGATCTATATGCCTCTAATTTCCTTTTCTTGTTTTATTGCACTGGCTAGGACTCCTAGTGCCACATTAAATAAGACTGGGGAGGAGTTCCCATCGTGGCTCAGTGGTTAACGAATCCGACTAAGAACCATGAGGTTGCGGGTTCGATCCCTGGCCTTGCTCAGTGGGTTAAGGATCCGGCGTTGCCGTGAGCTGTGGTGTAGGTTGCAGACGCGGCTCGGATCCTGCGTTGCTGTGGCTGTGGCGAAGGCCGGCAGCTACAGCTCCTGTTAGACCCCTGGCCTGGGAACCTCCATATGCCGCGGGTGCGGCTCTACATTAAAAAAAAAAAAAAAAAAGACTGGGGAGAGTGGACATCCTTGCCTTGTTCTTGATCTTTAGGGAGAAAGTATTCAGTTTTTCAACATTAAGTATGATGTTAGCTATAGGCTTTTTTTTCAATGCTCTTTATCAAGGTAAGGAAGTTCCCCTATTATATTCCTAATTTGCTGAATGTTTACTATGAGTAAGTGTTTAATTTTGTTAAATGCATTTTCTGCATCAATTATATTATCATGTGATTATTCTACTTTAGCCTGTTGATATGATGGATTATACTCATTTTTTTTTTAATGGCCACACTTGTACCATATGGAAGTTCCCGGGCAGGGATTGAATCCATGCCACAGCTGTGACCTATGCTGCAGCTATGGCAATGCCAGATTCTTTAATCTACTGCACCAGGCATCAACCGAAGCTGCTGCAGTTGGGTTCTTAACCCACTGCACCAAAGTGGGAACTCTGGATTATACTGATTTTAATATTTTAACCTTTAACCTTAAAAACCCTCCTTGGCTGTGGTATACTTATCTCTTTTTGTATATTGCAGGATTCGATCTGCTAAATTTTTTTGAGGATTTTTTTTTTAAATGGTTGCACCTGTAGCACTGAATCTGAGTCGCAGCTATGACTTAAGTTGCAGCTGTGGCAAAGCTGGATCCTTTAACCCACTGAGCCAGGCTGGGATTGAATCCATGCCTCCACAGCAATCCAAGCTGCTGCATTATGATTCTTAACCCACTGTGCCACAATGGGGACTCATTTTTTGAGGACTTTTGCATCTAAGTTTATGAGTATTATTTTATAGTTTTATGTTTTACACTGCTTTTGTCTGGTTTGGATATTATTATATTTTCCTCAAAGTAAGTTGGGAAGCATTCCCTTCTCTCAAGTTTTCTGGAGTAGTTTTTGTAGAATTGGTGCTAAAACTCATAGAATTTTAAAGCTGGAAGGCACCTTTGAAATCACTGAGTACTGACTGGAACCTTAATTTGACTATAGGGACACTAGAGACCCTATTTTTTTTTCTCCAGGTAGCCAAATTTAACTGTAGATTTCTATACCTTGGAAGATTAGCAAAAGAGTTAAAATGATTATTCTTGGAGTTCCCTGGTGGCCTGGTGGGTTAAGCATCTGGCATTGTCACTACTTTGGCTTGGGTCACAGCTGTGGTGTGGGTTCAGTCCCTGGCCTGGGAACATCTGCATGCTGCAGGCATGGCCAAAAAAAATGACTATTCTTGACATGGAATAAAAAGAAGACAGTATGTCCAGAAAGAGCTGAAAAGTCATTTCCTAACAAAGCTGATATTTATTCTCTTTATTGCACTATAGAACCAGGAAATGACAAATGAATTCAAATGTTGAGGAAAGAATGAACCAAAGCAGTAAGCGCGGTCTTAGGTTGGTTTTCCCCAGAAGCTGACGCAGAGGCAAGGACTCCAGTTCAGGCAGCTTATTTAGAAGGTATGAAAACAAACAAACAAATACCTCAGTAGGAGAATGAGGAAGTTACTGGGAAAGTAAGACAAGGAAGGCAGAGCAGCCAACAAAGTGAATTAAGTTCACTGTAGCTGTAGGTGATTGGAACTTAATTGCGCTGGGGAAATTCTGAGAAGCAGTGCAAGGCACACACAAACCTCAGTTACTCTACCAAAGATAGAAGGAGCTGAGATATGTACATACCAATGTTCTTTTGGGCGCTGAGTTAGCCTTACTCTTGAGGGGTATTAATTCCCTGGCACTTCTGGCCTGCTATGTAAAAAACAGCAGCAGAATGTCCTAAACAAAGGTCAATCTGCTTATCAAACAAAAAGCCAAACACACACACACACACACACACACACACACACACACAAACACACCTCAAAAACAAAAGCAACAGTTCTACCTGTTGGTCCCAATATTTATTATTGTTCCAGGTTTTGCATTCCTTTCTTAATCCACTCTTCTTTTTGTTGCTCTTCGTCCCTCTGTACTAACAACTCACAAAATTACATTTTCCTAGGTTTAAATTAAAAAAATTGTTTACCATTAGTGCATTGCTGTGGTCTTCCCAATGATGCTATTAAGTATGAAGACACAATTTAATGAATAAGAGAAAAAAAGGTGGTCAGGGGTTGGTAAGCTGGAAGTCAGGCTGCGTGTATGGAAGTGGTAAATGCGAAGGGATACACGCAGTACATCTACAGCATCTGCCATAGCTGGGAGGGGAATCACATTTTGGGTACAGCGAAATTACCTTCCAGAGAAGGATTTGTGTGATTTTAGAAGGAAAATATGTCCTTCTGAAACTCTTCCAAAAAATTGCAGAGGAAGGGACACTCCCAAACTCATTCTATGAAGCAACCATCACCCTGATACCAAAACCAGACATACCACAAAAAAACAAAATTATAGGCCAATTTCACTGATGAACATAGATGCAAAAACCCTCAACAAAATACTAGAAAACCGAATCCAACAATACATTAAAGGGACTGCACATCATGATCAAGTGGGATTTATTCCAGGGATGCAAGGATTCTTCAACATCTGCAAATCAATCAGTGTTATACACCACATTAACAAACTGATGAATAAAAACCATATGATCCTCTCAATAGACGCAGAAAAAGCCTTTGACAAAATCCAACACCCATTTCTGATAAAATCCCTTCAAAGAGTGGGCATAGAGGGAACCTACCTCAACATAATAAAGGCATAATAAACCCAGAGCTAACATCATTCTCAATGGTGAAAAGCTGAAAGAATTCCTGCTGAGACCAGGAACAAGACAAGGATGTCCACTCTCACCACTACTATTCAACATAGTTTTGGAAGTCCTAGCCACAGCCATCAGAGAAGTAAAAGAAACAAAAGGAATCCAAATTGGAAAGCAAGAAGTAACACTACCACTATTTGCAGATGACATGATACTATACCTAGAGAATCCTAAAGACTCTACCAGAAAACTGTTAGAGCTCATCAATGAATTTGGCAAAGTTGCAGGATACAAAATTAATACACGGAAATCAGCTGCTTTTCTATATACTAACAACAAAAGATTAGAAAGAGAAATTAGGAAGCAATCAAAAAGAATCAAATACTTCCTAAAGAGACAAAAGAACTGTACTCTAAAAACTGTAAGATGCTGATGAAAGAAATCAAGGATGACACAAACAAATGGAAAGACATACCATGCTCTTGGATTGGAAGAGTCAATATTATCAAAATGACTATACTATCCAAGGCAAGCTACAGATTCAGTGCAATTCCTATCAAATTAGCAAGGATATTTTTCAAAGAACTAGAACAAAATATTTTATTTATTTATTTATTTATTTATTTATGCTTTTTTAGGGCCGCACCCACGGCATATGGAGGTTCCCAGGCTAGGGGTTGAATCTGAGCTACAGCTGCCAGCCTACACCACAGCCACAGCAATGCCAGATCCAAGCCGCATCTGCAACCTACACCACGGCAACACCTGATCCTTAACCCACTGAGCAAGGCCAGGGATCAAACCTGCAACCTCATGGTTCCTAGTCGGATTCGTTAACCTCTGCGCCACAACAGGAACTCCAGAACAAAATATTTTAGAAGGAAAATATGAATATCATGATTTGTTCCAAAATTACTCAAACTATAGAAATATTCTTGGGAATGATGCTGTAAAATATCTGTCAATAATATTCCTTTGATGTTGTACCTTCAGATATAATCTGTGAAGGCAAGAAGGGGCTGGCAAGGCATAGTCTTTGCATAGAACATTTTTACTCACCTTTTTTTTCTTGCTTGTACCCATGACATACAGAAGTTCCTGGACCAGGAAATGAATCCGAGCTGCAGTTTTGAACTATGCAACGGCTGTGACAAAGCCAGATCCTTAACCCACTGTGCCATAGTGGGAACTCTTTATTCACTTTAATGTGAACCTGAATATCATCATCTGATCCTATTTAGCATATTAAAGAATTACATCAACTTATTTGCACTAAATGAGAAAGTACTCTGAACGAGAAAAAAAAGTAATGGATTGCATGCTGAGAATAACCTATGGATTAAAATTTGGTTTCTCAAGAGATGATGTCATAATAAAACTCCCTGGGACAGACAGTATAATGGCATTAGTCACAGATTTCCGGAAATGCTGATCCAATATCTTTAAACAATGGAGGATTTTTATTTATAGAAACTTGTAATAATTATTGAGCCAAAATAAGAAAAGGATGTGTTTGATTCTTATTATCCCATGATGGAATGGTATAATTTTTGCTATTTATTTTTTTTAGTCTGGTCCGTACCAATCATATCTTGATATTTTCACTTTTAGAAGTTTCTCATATCTCTGCGAATGTTGGAGAATATAATTTGATGGGTTAATTTCAATGCCAAAGATTGTCACAGTTTAATATTACCAGGGAGAAATGAATATTCACTTTTCCAAAAATACAGAAAGAAATGTCTTATTCTTGAAGACATTTAAAAAATTATACACATGAATATTTTAAACTTAATGTCATTCCTATGAATCATAGCTGGATATAATACTGTAAATTTATAGAGTAAGATTGAAATTTTTTGGTATTTGGGCAATCTTCTTTCTTTCTTATCCTTCTGGTCCACAAATCCGAGCATCTCACCTTACTTCCAAGCAAAGATTGAACAGTAGAGGTGAAGTAAATTGTTACTAAAACTTCCTCAGTTTTATAAGCATGATATATATGTAAAACATTCACTAGTACACGATGAAAATAAGCCACAAAACTATACTAAATTAAACCACCCTTAAAATAATTTAGCCAACCACTCCTTATGAACAGAAAGCCTTGATGTCTGATTTAAAATAAATCAGGAGTTCCCGCTGTGGCACAGCAGAAACGAATCGGACTGGGAACCATGGGGTTGAGGGTTTGATCCCTGGCCTGGCTCAGTGGGTTAGGGATCTGGCATTGCCATGAGCTGTGGTGTAGGCTGCAGACACCACTTGGATCCCTCGTTGCTGTGGCTGTGGTGTAGGCCGGCAGATGTAGCTCCGATTGGGTTCCTACTCTGGGAACCTCCATATGCCACGGGTGCAGCCCTGGAAAGCAAAAAAAAAAAAAGTAAATCAGCAGTTCTACAAGTTGTCAGTATTATTCCAGGTATAATTATTATTAGTAAAGGAGACTATGTTATTGGTTCATCACAGGAAAAAGAGAGCTTAAAATTCTAGAATATTATTCCTTTCTTTCTTTTTTGGCTGTACCTGTGGCGTGTGGAAGTTCCTGGGCCAGGGATCAGACCCATGCCACAGCAGCGGCCAGAGCTGCTGCAGTGACAACGCCAGATCCTTAAGCCACTATGTCACAGGGCAACTCCTGCGTCCTTTTTAAAAACCTAAGCTTCTGATCATTTAGAACTATGTAATCAAATTTCTGCCTCTTCTTTTAAAAAACCCTTTATTTCTAAGTTCCTACAAACTGTTCCTATAAAATCTGCAATCACTGTGGGTGATGCTTGATAAATGTACTAGTAAATGTACTAGCCTTGAAAAACAGACAGGTTTCTATACAAGTGGTTATGCAGTTCATAATTTCCTTCAAGAAGGCATTAATGCACTACTTCTATGCTATTTTCAAGAGTCCCTTTGTCAGTTAATATATATTTCATATATAAGACCTAACACTTTTGGAGATACTTCCTGACTTGGCGACCAAGCTAACGCTATAGAGTGAAGTATAACAATTTGTCCCTCAAGAAGATTCTATCAGTTACTTGAAAATAATAAAAGCCCTTAAAATTTACTTTTTATTCAGACATGTAATAAATGTTCAATATATATTTGCTGAATTAATACTTTTGTTATTGTCATTTTGTTAATAATAAAGAATGGGTCTCTAGGTATACCAACCAATTTACAGGAAATATACAAGGCAGAAGAACATGAATTCACAGGAATTCATTCAGCAAAATCCAGATCATGGGAGATGCTACAGATAAACGATCCAGTTTTGTCAACAAATTATAAGGGGGAAAAAAAGAGGAGGATGGGGGACCTACAGATTAAAAAGAGGTAAAAGCCACATGAAAGTAACAGGCGAAATTAAACCACAGTGTTTATGGATGCATGCTTAGGTGATGAAACTATTAAGTTATGAAGTGATTACCATAGAAGTCAGAAGTATGGTTACTCTTAGGAGAAGCAGAGGAGGCGGAGAGCTTCTGGGGTGGTCAGCCATGGTTCTTCTTCTGACATGGATGGTAGTTACAAAGGTGTCTTCGCTTCCAATAATTTGTGAAACTATATACTAGTTTTATACAGTTTTCTATAGATGTATTATATTTAAAAATAAAAAGTTTAGGAGTTCCCTTCGTGGCTCAGTGGTTAAAGAATCCGACTAAGAACCATAAGGTTGTAGGTTCGATCCCTGGCCTTGCTCAGTGGGTTAAGGATCCGGCGTTGCCGTGAGCTGTGGTGTAGGTTGCAGACGCGGCTCGGATCCTGCGTTGCTGTGGCTGTGGTGAAGGCCGACAGCTACAGCTCCTGTTAGACCCCTAGCCTGGGAACCTCCATATGCCGCAGGTGCTGCTCTAGATAAAGGCAAAAAGACAAAAAAAACAATAAATAAATAAAAATAAAAATAAAAAGTTTAAGAAATAAACAAGAAATACATATATTTTCAAGTTAGTTACCAACATGATACCACAACACAGAGTTGAGATGTCCAGTAGTACACCATTATAAAGTATTTCCGTCAGATAGATACAATAGATATAAATAACAGCAAAGTCATAGATCATAGTAAAATGTAAAATAATAAGTGACGAGTTTTGAGTAACTAACTTCTCTTTTAATATAATAGTTTATTTAACTGTAAGCTTAAGAACTTTTATTTTAAATAATGGTTATATCTAACAACTGGCTCACAAAATTCCTGGAAATTTAACAACAGCTTGAGCAAGCTAAGCCTAAGCTGCTCTGGCACACTCCTGTTTGCATCCCAACAATTCTCCTGCTTTCTTGTACTAAAAAAATTTTTTTTCAAATCAAATGTATACTTGCACAGAGTTTTAAAAGTCAAATAGTTCTACAGTGATTGCTGTAAAATTCGCTAGACTGCTTCTCTTTCCCCCGTTTTCTGATCTTTAGAGGCAACCATTTTAATTCTTTTAGCTGATTCTGGCTTTACATGGCTGTCTTTTTTTATTTTTGTCTTTTTAGGGCCACCTGTGGCATATGAAAGTCCCAGGCTAGGGGTCGAATCAGAGCTGTAGCTGCTGGCCTATGCCACAGCCACAGCAATGCAGGATCCGAGCTGCATCTATGACCTACACCACAACTCATGGCAATGCCAGATCCTTAACTCACTGAGCGGGGCCAGGGATCAAACCTGTGTCCTCATGTGTTATATTTCCAAATAAGGTCACATTCTTAAGTACTGGGGGTTAGGACTTCAACATTTACACTTTGTGGGGAAGAAGAGAGGACACAACTCAAACCGTAACAGTGAGAAAGGGATTTGGTGTTTTAATTGCTTCTTAAACAAGTTTCAGCCATTTCCTTCTTTTCCTCACTTCCACTTCACCCCTCACTTCCAAAAATAACCTGTTAGCTGTTGCCAATTCCTGCGTCTTCTGGGGTTCGCACAGTGTAAATTGGTTTGCTTCTTAGCTTTCCTTAGCCAGTTTAAGATATAGTATTCTCAGATATGCTCCATCAACTATCACTCAGAAGTTTTCCAACGGACAAAATTTTCCACAGTTTTCTCAGATCTCTATTATTGATGGTTTATGCATTTATAAAAATCTCTTTACTGTTATTTTAGTGGGGTTTGAGAGGGCAGCAGAGACTAAGATAGATATTCAAGCCAGCACTTTTAAGCCAGAAGTTCTTCTACATATATCTAAATCCTCTCCTTCTCAAATGGTGCCTTCTTTCTTAATTCTCTTGTGTCTCAAACCACAACAATTCTTTTTAAGCAATTCGCTATATATGTGAATAGTGGAGGGATAGAGAGAGATGGGGAAGGGAAAGAGAGAATAAGATTTGGCTGATTTAAACCCATATTCTCTGATACTACTCTGCCTCCATGAAGTGGGTAAACAAACATCAATACAGTACCACTTAGGGTTCCATCCCTGGCCTGGCTCAGTGGGTTAAGGATCCAGCGTTGCCGTGAGCTGTGGTGTAGGTCACAGACACAGCTCGGATCCCACACTGCTTTTGCTGTGGTGTAGGCCAGCAGCTACAGCTCCGATTAGACCCATAGCCTGGAAACCTCCATATGCTGCGGGTGGGGCCCTAAAAAACAAAAACAAACAAAAAAAAATACAGTACCACTCAAAAAGAGAACGGCTGGAAAGCAATCTGACAATGCATATGAAGAGCTATAAAATGTTTAAAATCTCTGATGCAGTAAGTGGTATGCCTCTCAATATTTTATCCTAAGGATATAACTCAAGAGAAGTAAATGACAATATGGACTTTCATTTATGAGAAAATCATAGACTAAATACTCTGAAAAACCCCACCACTGCAAAAAACACAGAAACCCCAGAAGAAATACCCCCCTCACTTTTTTTTTTTTTTTTTTTTTTTGCATTTTAGGGCCACACCCAAGGCATATGCAAGCTCCCAGGCTAGGGGTCAAATTGGAGCTGCAGCTGCCGGCCTATGCCACAGCCACAGCCAAGTTAGATTCAAGTCACATCTGTGACCTACACCACAGTTCACGGCAACACTGGATCCTTAACCCAGTGAGTGACGCCAGGGATCAAACCCACATCCTCATGGATGCTAGTCAGGTTCATTACCACTGAGCCACAATGGGAACTCCATATTTTAAAAAGTATAGTCAAGCTTGTAAGAAGGACAATCCCCAGGAGTGAAAAATAAAGAGAGTGCTACAAACTAGCATGGTAAGTGACTGATGACCCTGAACACATTTGTCACTCCCAGAAACCTAAAGTTTTGGGTTTTAATGACCTCACATATGTGGGAGACAAGATCTTGGGCTCAGGTAAGGCTGGATTTGAGACTTCAGCATAAAGCCAGGCTCTCAGAGGACAGTAAGGTGAAACAAAATGGAGACAGAAGAGAGAGCATGCAGGACAGTCAATCTTCTTCAGTATAACTGAAGAGCACAAAATACAAAGAGAAAATCTTTACAGTTTTAAGAGAGAAAAGAGACCATCTGAAAGGAACAACAACTAGACTGGCTACAACAGTGGAACAATAACTTCAGATTGCTGAGAGAAAATCATTGTCAATGTAGAAATTGATACCTACTGAAATTATATATTTAAGAATAAGGGTGAAATAAGGACATTTTCAGAAAACCAAAAACTGAGTTATCACCAAAAGATGCTCATTAAAAGAACTTTCAAGAGTGTTCCTCAGGATAAAGAAAAATGATCCCAGAAAAAAAAGTCTAAGATTTATATATATATAAAAAAACAATAAAATCTAACTTAAGGGTTAAAAACAGTGGTGCTAAAATATTGGATAGCAATAACTTTTTTTTTTGTCTTTTTGCCTTTTCTAGGGCCACACTTGCAGCATATGGAGGCTTCCAGGCTAGGGGTCTAACAGGAGCTGTAGCTGCCGGCCTACACCACAGCCATAGCAATGGGGGATCTGAGCCACGTCTGTAACCCACTGAGCAAGGCCAGGGATCAAACCTGCAACCTAGTTCCTAGTCGGATTCGTTAACCACTGAGCCACAACGGGAACTCCAAGGATAGCAATAACTTTTAAGACAAGAGGATGGTGATTAGCATTCTAAAGCCCTTGGATAGTTTGGGAGAGGGGGTGGAGCTATTGATTTAGATTTTAAGTACACATGCTAAACTTTAAGAATAATCAATCACCAAGAATAGACATAGAGCTATAATTTTCAAAATAATCGAGGGGAAAATGTGGAATCAAAAGAACAAGCTGAAAGAAAACAGGAAGCGGGGGAGAGACAGAAAAATCAGGACATATAGCACAAAACGAAATGGTAAAGATAATTCCATATATCAGTAATTAATTAAAATTACGATAAATATAAAAGGCCCAAACTTACCAGTTAAAAGAAAGATATCCTGAGATTGGATTAAGACAAATCAATCCAGATATTTGATGTTATCCTAGAGAAAATCTGAAACCCAAAGACATGGTATATCACAATAATTAATGTTAGGTGCCCTAACAAACCACCTCTAAGTTCCCTGGGGCTTAACACAACAGTTTATTTCCTGCTAACATCACAGTTCATCAGGTCTGAGTGCTTCTTTGACTGTTGCTCCTTCAGTAAGTGAGACAGGAATTCGAGATCTTTCAATCCTAGTTCTACATTTTGTAGGTTTTTTTTTTTTCCCTTTGCCATGAGAGCAGGGGGAAGAATTCATTGAAGACCATATATGACATTTAGGGGCCAAACCTAGAAGGGTATACATCACTTCTGCCTATGTTCCACCAGTGGTCCCACCATTACTGTAAAAAGAGCTGGGAAATGTAGTCTTGTGTTCACAGGAAGAAGAAATGGAATTAGTGAGCATCTAGCCAGTTTCTGGCACATAAAAATGTTGAAAATAAGAAAAAATGGAAAAGGGTATACCATGTAGACACTAATTAGAAAAAAGCTAGAGTAGCTCTGTTCATAATGGACAAAATAGTCTACAAAGAAAAATGTATTATTAGGAGTAAAGATAGGAAACACATAGTGATAAGAGATTCAATTTTCCAGGAAGATATGCAGTTTCTGAAATTATATATGTACCTAAAGATATCTTCAAATAACTAAAACAAAAATTGACAGAATCATGAGGAGAAATCAACAAGTCCACCACCATCATAGGATACAACAAATCTATCTCAGTAATTGATGCCACACAGACCAAAACTTAGTAGTATAGTATAGAAAATATAAATAACACAATTAACAAGCTTGATCAAAAGGACATACATAGGAGTTCCCTGGTGGCCTAGTAGTGAAGGATTCAGCATTGTCACTGCTGTGGCTTGGGTGATCCCCGGCCTGGGAACTTCCACATGCTTTGGAAAAAAAGAACATGTATAGAATATTGTATCCTAACTATAGAGAATGCACATTTTCCCTAAGAATATAAGAAACACTTATCAAAACTGACCATATACTTGGCTATAGAGCAAGTTTTAACAAGTTTCCTGGTATCAGTATCAGACAAATCATGTTCTCTAATTACAGTGCAATTGGATTAAAAATAAATAACAAAAAGACAAGCAAAAGAAAGAAGAACATGTATGAAGATGTTCCTCACTCTAGTGCTAATTACCGACCACAGTGAAAAATTAGAATCACTGAAATATCCAGTGATGTGGATTTGATTAAGTAAATTTTGCCTCATCAACCCAGTGGGGTATCATGTGGCCATTAAAAATTATTATTTTTGAAATAGATCATGTTTAAGATATAACATTAAGTGAAAATTTAGAATCTGTATTACTTATGATTATAACATGTGAATATATGTGTGCATTTTGACAGATTAGAAATATATGAGCAAATTAAAAGTTGTTACAGTGATGAGATTATATGTAATTCTACTTTTATTTTTATTTACTTATTTTTTTTGGCCATCTCATCCAGGGCATGTGGAAGTTCCTGGGCCAGGGATTGAACCTGTGCCACAGCAGCAACCCAAGCCACTGCAGTGACACACCAGATACTTAGCCCACTGTACCACAAGGGAACTCCTGTAATTTTACTTTTAAAAGGATTTTTGGTGGGGAGTTCCCGTCGTGGCTCAGTGGTTAATGAATCTGACTAGCATCCACGAGGATGCAGGTTCAATCCCTGGCTTCACTCAGTGGGTTAAGGATCCAGTGTTGCCATGAGCTGTGGTGCAGGCTGCAGACACTGTTCGGATCCCCCATTGCTGTGGCTGTGGCATAGGCTGGCAGCTGCAGCTCTGATTCGACCCCTAGCCTGGGAACCTCCATATGCCACAAGGTGTGGCCCTAAAAAGCCGAAAAAAAAAAAAAAGGCTTTTTTGTGATGTGGTTACATTGTTTAATGTGAATTAAAAGAATCAATGGAAGACCCATCTCTGGCAGCTGGTATCCATTATCTCTTTCTTTTACAACAATCAAATTTTTAGTTGGGTACATAACTGCCCCAAACAAGAGTATTTCCCAGCCTTGTTGCTAGGGTTTATGATGGGACAAAGTCATGGTTAATGAAATATGAGAAGTAGGTGCCCTTAAATGTAAAGAATCTGTCCTTCCTTTGATCTTTTTCTTCATCTCATCTTGTTACCTGGAATCCTTCTTAGCTTTGTTATTGCACTGGTTCTGATACACATTTGATTGGAAGAGGAACTTCATTCCAGTTTAATGAATGAGAATATGTGTGACTTATGAGGACAAATGTGTTTTTTCTATTGAACCACTGTCCAGTACAAGCTCTGAAAATAACAGGATTAGCAATCTTATTTTTGGAAATTGAAAGAGGATATGTTAATATTGAAGAGTACACATTTATGTCAAATATATTCTAGTGGGAATTATACACACTTACTCCGGTTTTCTTTATAATTTAAGGCAATGACGATGAGATCCTTTCATAGGCTGCTTTGATTGAGTTAAATCAGGAATCAACCTCAACACTTTAAATGTTAAGCAAAATCAAAAATTGTATTTTTAAAGTTCAATAAATAATGCACTTTAGTTATCACAGCCTCAGGTAAGGTTTGATATAATATAACAGCCTGGATCACAAAAAATATCAAGAATTTGTACGATATCAGGAATGAGAATTCATCAGTTCAAAAGGAAACTGATAAATATTACTCAAAACAGTCTATATACCAAAAAAATATATAAAGTACAACATTGAAGCAGAGGCAACATTCTGCCCCAGGTGCTTACAAAGCTCAAAAATGATTAGGTATGCTATGTCATGCCTACGGTAGAAACAAATTCATTATTATTTTTATTATAATTCAGAGTAGGTCAGTCACAAGCTGTTTTGTAAAAACAACATGCTACTAAAAAAAAGACTCTGGAGGCTGACTCAAGAGCAGCTTTTTATTCTGTGAATTCTAATATTTATGCTAAGCATGGCCTGTTCAGATTTTTTTTAATGAAGGAAAGTAAAAATTGAATAAAATTCCAGGGACTCAATACTCATTTATTATTTCTTGAACAAAACCATATATAGCTAGGTTGAGGGCATCTAGCTGAAATAATTTATTTAGATTAAAATTCTGTCAGTAAAAAATATTTGTACCTATGGTAATATAAAAAGGGCTTTAAAATCTGTCACACATTTGGCTAAAAGAGCATACCGAGGGCTTGTTTATATTTTCTGTTCCTTTATGCACATACTCATCATTTATAGAAAGACAAGCAGATTGTTGAATAACTTGGTTTCCTGTCAATTAGTTGTGCATTAACTTGATGGAGAATTATCAACATACAACTCTTGACACCAGGCAAATAATTCCTTTTCCTCTTTTTCCAATTCGTCATCTGACATGAGTTCACTAACTTTCACAATGTCAAAAGATGGGGTGGAAAGGATGATCGACTGCTTTTGCTTTGGGCTCGCTGTGTCCTTTTGCAGTTCCTAGGTAGAATTATAAATAAAAGGAGAAAGTGTTTTTATATTTGATTTTTACTATTTTATGTTTTTATATTTGACTGTTTATACTTAACCTCAATCTCAAAAAACTTACAGCAGATTTTTTAAAACTGGCAAAGCAAAACGTGAATACATGTTCACTGTAAATAGTCCTGCAATGTAGTATACTGAAGCCGACTTTCTACACTCTAGCTCTTACCAAGTATAGATAGAAATGACTTCCATTTTAAGAAAAGCTCCATTAGAGATGTGCTGAACCAACAGTGTCAACATACAGAAACAATAGGCATTTTTTGCCAACTCATGCTGATGTGGAGCCAAAATGGCTGGGATTTATTAGAATAGCTACTTATATTAAGAATTTTAAAAATATGTGTTACCGAGAGGAATGTAGCTTTATACTATCCACGGTATATACCAAATGTCTGTGTTTCATCCTTGAACTTTTAGATTAGGAAAATTCTACTTAAGGAAGTAGAATTACTTACAGTTTGAATATTGTCCAAAACAATGAATTCAGTACAAGTTAAACTTACAGTCCCTGCAGAAGCATTTTTTTCTTTAGCCTTCTTATAAGCTTTTTTCATTTTTTCAACTTTAATTTGAGCTTGCTTGGATCGACGACCCAAATGTTTAACTTGACATTGCTGTTGGTAGGGCCGATACAAAGGTTGAAGACTTGAGAAGCATGAAGGGCACCTAGAAATATTTGTAGTACAGACAGAAAAATTGCACAAAATAAAATTTAAATGTAAAGCAAGTTACAAATTTTATTAAAGCATCCTCTAGCAAATATATCATAAACCTCAGTGCTTGGAGCAATACTGCATGTAAGTTTTTAGGCCAAAGTTATCTTTTTTGCTTGACTTACATAGCACAGTTCTTTACCTATGGTGATGTTTATGATGATGGTAAAATGATAAAGTGCGGTTTCAATTTAAAGTCAGTTTTCCTGGAAAACTGTAGTAGCCATTTGAATCCTTTTTGAAATGTATATCATTTGCTATAGCACCAAAAAGTATCAAATTTCATGATGGCTGAAACAAGTTGTTTTTATCAGTGTTGGGACCAGACACAGTTGGTGCCATGTTCATAGTCCCCATGGTCATACCACTGCAGGGCACATAGGCCCAAATTTCCACTGCCAGCATCAGTTTCACTTAGCCTGAGAGTTTTCTCTCTCTCTCTCTCTCTCTCTCTCTCTCTTTCTCTCTCTCTCTCTCTCTCTCTCTCTTTTTTTTTTTTTTTTTTTCGGCCATGCCTGAGGCATGCAGAAGTTTCCCGGGCCAAGGATCTAACCTATGCCACAGCAGTGATCCAAGCTATAGCAGTGATAACATCGGATCCTTAACCTGCTGAGCCACTAGGGAACTCCAGTCTGGAGCTTACTTATGAAAACAAGAGCTCATGTGCAGGGAAAGCATCCCAGAATTAATACTTCTCCTCCTAAGCTACCCTTAACCAATGACTAATGGGTGTTGATACACAAATATCCCAACTCCCTTGCCTGCTGAGGGATCACCTGATTTGCCTGTCTACACTGGCTAGGACAGTCCCAGGAGGGATTAAGCTCCAGTTACCCACAGTGATTACTTGCTTGTTAACATAACACTGTTTTGGTGGCCTGACTTTCCCAGTTTCACTTCTCTACCTCCTTTCATCAGTGGTTTCCAGAATCATCACCCAAATAAACTACTCATATTCAAATCCTTATCTCAGGGTTTGGTTCTGGGAGAGCCCAAACTAAGACTGCATTCAAAAAAGCCTTTAAGAAAGTACTTTCCATTTCTTTGTATCTTCTTTGATCTCCTTGATTAATGTTTTGTAGTTCTCCGCATTTAAGTCTTTCACCTCCTTGGTCAGGTTTATTCCCAGGTATTTGATTTTTTGGGGTGCTATTTTAAAAGGTAAATTATTTTGGTATTCTTTTTCTAATATTTCGTTGTTAGTATACAGGAATGCGATTGATTTCTGAAGGTTAACCTTATATCCTGCTACTTTGCTGAATTTGTTGATCAGATCAAGTAATTTTGGGGTTGAGTCCTTGGGGTTTTCTATATACAGTATCATGTCATCTGCATACAGTGACAGTTTTACCTCTTCTCTTCCTATCTGGATGCCTTTTATTTCTTTTGTTTGTCTGATTTCCGTAGCTAGGACTTCCAATACTATGTTGAATAACAGTGGTGAGAGTGGGCATCCTTGTCTTGTTCCAGATTTTAGTGGGAAGGCTTTCAGCCTTTCTCCATTGAGATACAAAGAAATGGAAAGATATTCCATGCTCATGGGCTGGAAAAATAAATATTGTAAAAATGGCCACACTACCCAAAGCAATCTACAAATTCATTGTAATCCCTATCAAATTACCCATGACATTCTTCACAGAATTAGAACAAACAATCCAAAAATTTACATGGAATCACAAAAGACCCAGAATTACCAAAGCAATCCCGAGGAACAAAAACCAAGCAGCAGGCATAACTCTCCCAGACTTCAGGCAATATTACAGGGCCACAGTAATCAAGACAGTGTGGTACTGGTACCAAAATAGACTTACGGACCAATGGAACAGAATAGAGAACCCAGAAATAAACCCAGACACCTACGCCCAATTGATCTTTGACAAAGGAGGCAAGAACATAAAATGAGAAAAAGACAGTCTGTTCAGTAAGTATTGCTGGGAAACCTGGACAGCTGCATGCAAATCAATGAAACTAGAACACACTCTCACACCGTGCACAAAAATAAACTCAAAATGGCTTAAAGACTTAAATATAAGACAAGACACCATTAAACTCCTGGAAGAAAACATTGGCAAAACATTCTCTGACATCAACCTTACAAATGTTTTCTCAGGTCAGTCTACCAAAGCAACAGAAATAAAAGCGAAGATAAACCAATGGGACCTAATCAAGCTGACAAGCTTTTGCACAGCAAAGGAAACCAAAAAGAAAACTAAAAGACAATTTACAGAATGGGAGAAAATAGTGTCAAATGATGCAATGGACAAGGGCTTAATCTCAAAAATATACAAACAACTTATATAACTCAACAGCAAAAAGCCAACAACCCAATTGAAAAATGGGCAAAGGACCTGAATAGACATTTCTCCAAAGAAGATATTCACATGGCCAACAAGCACATGAAAAAATGCTCAACATCACTGATGATTAGAGAAATGCAAAGCAAAACTACCACGAGATACCACTTCACACCAGTCAGAATGGCCATCATTAACAAGTCCACAAACAACAAATGCTGGAGGGGTGTGGAGAAAAGGGAACCCTCCTGCACTGTTGGTGGGAATGTAAGCTGGTACAACCACTATGGAAAACAGTATGGAGGTACCTTAGAAAACTATACATAGAACTACCATATGACCCAGCAATCCCACTCTTGGGCATTAATTTCAAGGACAAAAATCTCCTTGAAAAAGACACTTGCACAAGCATGTTCATTGCAGCACTATTCACAATAGCCAGGACATGGAAACAACCCAGATGTCTATTGACAAATGATTGGATTAGGAAGATGTGGTATATATACATAATGGAATACTACTCAGCCATAAAAAGAATAAAATAATGTCATTTGCAGCAACATGGATGGAATTAGAGATCCTCATACTGAGTGAAGTCAGAAGAAGAAAGACAAATACCATATGATATCACTAATAACTGGAATCTAATACACTACACAAATGAACCTTTCTACAGAAAAGAAAATCAAGGACTTGGAGAACAGACTTGTGGTTGCCAAGAGGGTTGGGGACGGAGTGGGATGGTAGGGGGTTCTGGGGTTAATAGTTGTAGACTATTGCCTTTGGGATGGAAAAGCAAGGAGACTCTGCTGTATAGCACCGGGAACTCTGTCTAATCACTTGTGACGAATCCATACATGTATGTGTAACCGGGTCACCATGCTGTGCAGTTGGAAAACTGACAGAAATCTGTAAACCAGCTATAATGGAAAAATAAAAAGAAATTTAAAAAATTAACATAAAAAAAGAAAGTACTTTTCCCTCTTTAATTGACTTAGAATTTGGCTACTTATTTGGCTCTTTAAGTGACTCATTCTTGGATAATCAGTAGCAAGAGTCTAAACAGCAGGGAGCCTAAACAGCAGGGAGCCTACAGTTATATACGGTGACAGAGAAAATTACATCATTTATTTGACCTTGGTGGTAATAGGGTTAAGTTCCATATTCAGTGCTTATATGGATGAGTTAGAGAAAATCTATTTCACAATGACAGACTGTGCTCTACACCAGGCCATCTGTCTGACAAATGTATAGCCTTGATCATAAAATAAATGGGCTAAATGATGCTACTGGGTCAGCACCCACTCATCTCTACTCCCGAAAAAAACCCAGTGTGTTTGCCTGACAGTGGGTCACCAGTGTCTCTTCATGTATTAAAAGACTATTTTTCATTTCAGGTATGACTGTGTGAAATAGACTACCAACAGGTCTTCGTCAGTCTTATTATCTCTTATTTTTAAGGAAAAAAGCTTAATTTGTATATAAGATGGGCTAGGTGAGACTTGGTAATGGAAAGAAAAAAGGAATATAATTGGCACAGTCATAATCTGTCCATGTGGTTTCAGATCATAACAGAGTCTATTTTGCTACAACATGCTTTTCTATAATGTGAATTGGCTCACATATTATTGGTAAAAGAAGGGAATAATGTGACTGTAATTTATATGCAATTTGTCTTCAGCAAAGGGAGCCAGAATAGCAAGAGTAGAATTATAATCTTCAGCAGAAAAGGAAAAAGTCCTTCTCTGCAAAGCATGAGCAACGGAAGCCCTTTTGGCTGCATTTATGAAAACAAGATTTAGCACCAGCACCAAGGGCTCTCTCCTCAGAGAGGCACTCCCCACATAATCCACCCTTACTACCCTGTACCCTACTCCCTACCTTGGGTAGTTCATGGTTCTTTGCAGGTCACACTGCCTCTCACATCCACTTAAAAGGCCACCACAGTGGCCCAGGGCTCCATTTCCATCTGCACTGTCTTGGTGTCCACTATCTGATCTAATTCAAGGGTCACCAACATTTTCATTCTACCATAGATTTTTTTTTATATTTGTTGTGGTGGCCTGTTTGGTGGTATAAGTTATCTCTCCAGGTATCAACCGGCCTTTTTGTTACTGCTCTGTTTACTAAGTTGCATAATTTTTTTGTCTTTTTAGGGCTGCACCCACGGAATATGGAGGTTCCCAGGCTAGGGGTCCAATGGGAGCTGAAGCTGCTGGCCTATGCCATAGCGACAGCAACACAGGATCCAAGCCATGTCTATGACCTACACCACAGCTCACGGCAACACCAGATCTTGAAGCCACTGAGCAAGGCCAGGGATTAAACCCGTGTCCTCATGGATACTAGTCGGGTTCACTAACCACTGAGCCACGATGGGACCTCCCAAAGTTGCATAATTTTTGAGCAATCTTCCCCAACCCTATTTTTCCCATTTGCTCTGTTATTATCTTTCGTGAGCTATTTGGCAGAATGTGAACATTTTCAGAAATGCTCCTAGTATTGTAACCCAGTGAAGGATCATTGTTACCTAACTTCAGAAACAATCCGTAGCTGGTGCTGACGCATCTCTTCCGCTTTTGGTCTTTGTAACAGATACTTCATTTCTTTTTTTAGACGGTTTGAGATTATACCAGTCTCTGCATAATCAACTATGTCATACATTATCATTGTCCTTGGAATGTTTTCAAGGTTTAATCTTCGCCAATAGTTATTTCTGCCACCAGAAGATGCAGGGGTCTCATCCAGAAGACTGGAATACTATATGGAGAAAACAATTTTTTTTTTTGTCTTTTGTCATTTTAGGGCCACACCCACGGCATGTGGAAGTTCCCAGGCTAGGGGTCGAATCAGAGCTACAGCTGCCGGCCTACGCCACAGCCACAGCAATGCCAGATCCTAGCCGTGTCTATGACCTACACTATAGCTCACGGCAACGCCAGATGCTTACTTAACCCACTGAGCAAGGGCAGGGATTGAACCCACAACCTCATGCTTCCTAGTCGGATTCATTAACCACTGAGCCATGACAGGAACTCCATATATGGAGAAAACAAACATGATTGGCTGTGGTGCTCTAGAATGTTTTCAGACACATTTCCTAAGGTTTCACTCAAATGTTACTTCATCCAAAAAGCATTCCTCAATTCCATCTCTGAACTTTATTAGCATCTCTGATGACTCTTCTTACTGACTACTTGATGTTCTAGCTATCTGTGTATATTTTAGCTCTCCTACTAGAAGGCAGGATCCTTGTCACACAGTGTCACGCTCATAGTACCACACTATTTAATGCTTGTAAACATTAGTATTTATTTAATGCTAAATTTTATTTCTTTAAGATTTATTTAATGCACTAAATATTATTTAATGCATAAAGATTAAACCTTGAAGGCAAATATAACTCAGATAAATTAAACTGAGGATGGGCCTAAAAACTGAAAATAGTTGTGTGATCTGCATACCTGGCAATGCTTGTTAGTGACATGCTTGCACTGAGAGGACATTTGCACAAACTTTTTTAGAAATAATCAGTTCATCTCTGGTGCTAAGTGGTGAATTTCATTGTTTTCATTTGGAGTATTTGTACTTTCCTTTTTTAAAAATTTAGAATAAGGAATTATAATATATAAATACATATAATGAATTCAACCTTATCAATATTCTCTTTTTCTTCTTCTGGCTATGGCATGCAGCAGCTTGCAATTCATTTAAGAGACAGGAATAGAGCAAAAAAACAAAAAAAAAAAAGGAGTTTCTGTTGTGGCTCAGTGGTTAACGAATCCAACTAGGAACCACGAGGTTGCGGGTTCGATCCTTGGCCTCGCTCAGTGGGTTAAGGATCCAGCGTTGCTGTGAACTGTGGTATAGGTCACAGACATGGCTCGGATCCGGCGTTGCAGTGGCTGTGGCATAGGCCTGCAGCTGTAGCTCTGATTAGACCCCTAGCCTATGCCACGGGTGTGGCCCTAAAAGGCAAAAAAATAAAATAAAATGTGTAATTCAATGGTTTTTAGTATATTTACAGTTGACAAGCTTTTTACGAAGAAGTAAAACACTTTAATTCTCAATGTTCCTAAGGTTTAAATTATAGTACACTGAATAAATGTTTTGTTTTTTCATTTTCCTACGTATTTATAACAGATAGTAATAGTTTTTAATGTTTTTACAAGATTTTTTAAAGGCATGGAACAATCATGGTTCTTCGTATCGATCATTAAGTTTGCTCTGCATGGTTTCAGCTCACATGGTCATTTTTATGGCCCTGCACTACCATGCAAAGAGAAGACTGCCTGTTTATTTCACTTCCTGAGAGTGGAATGGTAAAATGGGTAAACATTTCAGAACTGTCAATGATTTGCTCTGCACTTAACTAGCTATATGACCTTGGGCAAGTTTTAAAAATCTCATTAAACTCCATTTTTCTCATCTGTTAAAGGGTAACATAATTTACAGACTTGAAGATTAAAGGAGACAACATGCACATAAAGAGCTAAAAACAATGCTGTGCCCATAAAGGGCTCAATAAATGTCAGCAATCATCATATCACTCTCTTCCAATATGTCTATCTGGGGAATTTTTTCTATGACACCAATCTTTGGCATAGTCACAATCTTCAAGTATGTGGCTCATGTTCTTAGCAAAGACACTTGGCATCCCCAAGCTCTACTTATTTCCTGGTTCAGTTCCCTAACCTTCTAGGTTAAGGCTCTAAAAGAAAGAAAACACCATTGGGAGTCTCCAAAGCACTGCATTAATTTCACATTTCACATGGAAGTAACTAAGTGAATGGTTAAGGTCACTTAGTATTATTATTAGCTAGAGTTTTGAGATCTTTTGTTTCTTTAGAACTCATAAAACAGGGGTAATAATAGTACCTACTTCTTAGGGTTGTTATGAGAATAAAAGGAGGTATTCGATCAGCATTATTACTATTCAGGTATTTAGTTTAAGTTCCCTGATTCAGCACTGCTAACCAACCATATGCAAACCAGAAACCTGGAAGCCATGTTGGACACCTTCCTTTAGCTTATCTCCATGTCCTCAAGGACACTGCTTTTATTCTCCAATTATCTTTTAGAGCTAATCTCCAGCCTCACAGCTCTAAGCCCAGATACTACCATCTCTCCTAAAATAGTACAGGGACCTCCAAACTAGGAGAAGGCTCTTCCTGTCCTCTAATTTATTCTCTACATTGCAGCCAGACAGGTCTCTTCATTTATTAGATCACCTCATTTCCTGAAACGCTGCACCAGCTTCTCACTGTGCACAGAATCCAGAAAAAAAAATAAACACCTTACTATAGTCGAAAGCCCTGCATGAGCTCTAAGAGTCCTCCTGCCTGATTGCATACCCTACCTCCTGTGTTCTCTCTTCTTTATGCCCATAAACCTGTTTTCAGGCCCTGCAGCTCATCTTTGACACAGAGCCTTAGTCTAGGGTGCACCACCTGCTCAGCCCCAGACTGAGGCTGTGACATATTGTTGAGTGTCTGCTTATCAACCATGTCTCACTTCTCCTTTACTCACGGAGCCCTGTTTGTTTATTTATTTATTTATTTATTTTTTCCCCAGGTATGGAACAGATACATATGCTCCTGGAAGAAGGGCCCCAGTATAAGAACTACGACTGTGGTTGACTGAAGTCAATCGTGGGAAATGATCCCACTTCTCTTTACAGTGATTGGTTTAGGGGGAGCATGTGATCCAGCTCTGGCTAATGGAACCTAAGAAGTAACTTGTTGGGGGCTTCTGGGAACGATTTTTCTTCTTGAGATAAAGAGAAAGGACACTAGGAGTCCCCGTCTTCCTGCCTTTGAATGTAGTTGAGAATGCAACAGTCATCTTGTTACTGTATAAGGGAAGCCGAAAGCACTGTAGAGAAGCTGACCCACAACCCTGATGTCCCTGAGCTACAGCATTAGCTATCCTATTCAGGGACTTCCTACATGGGACAATAAATGTCCTTTATTATTTTAGCCTCTTGTGGTTGGGATATTCTGTTACTTGTAGCAGAAAGCATCCAAACAATAATGGAACCCTTCCTTATTAGAGCAAATATCTGTCATGTACTCTTTTTAGCACTATGTATTTATTTTTAATTTTAATTTGGTTTATTGAGATAAAAATTCACATAGTAGTGGTGTTCCCGCTGTGGTGCAGCAGTATCAGCAGTGTCTCCACAGCAGTAGGACGTAGGTTCACTCCCTGGCCCAGCATAGTGGGTTAAAGGATCTGGTGTGGCCACAGTATGTCTCAACTGTGGCTCAGATCTGATCTCTAGCCTGGGAACTACATATGCTGCAGGGCAGCCAAAAAAAGAAAAAAACATTCACATAGTATAAAATTTACCATTTTAAAGCATAAAATTGAGTGGTTTTTAGTAAATTCATGGTATATATCACTATTAATTCCAAATGTTTTTATCACCCCCAAAAGAAATCCCACATTGCTTAGCTATCACTCCCTAGACACAAAAAGCCACATATTATATGATTCTATTAATATGAAACATCCAGAGAGACAGAAAGCAGATTAGTGGTTGTTAGGGGCTGGAGTGATGGAAGAATGGGGAGTGACCACTTAATGGATGTGAGGTTTCCTTTGGAGTGATAAAAAGATTCTTAAACTAGATGGTAGTGATGTTTGCACAGCACTGTGAATGTACTTAATACTACTGAATTGCACAATTTAAAATGGTACACTTTATATTGTATGCATTTTATCAGAATAAACTATGGTATGAGTCTTCCTAGAAGATAGGGGGAAGAAAGCTGTTCGTCTGTTTTCAGGCTCTAAATCTAAATTCCATACCTGCATGTAGTCTTTCAAGGTGACAATATCTATTTCATCAGTTACTTTGAACTTCTGGAAAAGATGTTCATCTTCCATAATTTGATGATAAAATTTCCTTTTCCCCATTATTTTGCAAACATCAACCACTGCCTATAAAGGGAAAAGAAAATACTTTTAAAATAGTAGTATAATAGCAATAACTACCAGCACACACTTTATATATTTTTTGTGACAAATATAACAAATACTGGTCCTTTCTTCTAGTAGCTTGCTATTCAATAAAAAGATTGCACTTAAAAGAAGGGATTATACAGGATTTTTAAGCCACTTAAAATTTGTTTCCATCACCATCTACATAGTTTTGAAATGTAGCTAGAGGAGTACCTGAGTCTACAATCCTCGGAGGACCACAGTTTTGTTTTGTTTTTAAAACTGCTTCTCCCCCCTTAAAAAACATGTTTTCCTTTAAAAAACAAACCAAACCTCTAACGTCATTCATGCTGTCAATACAGAGAAAACTTATCTGGTTACTAAACAGGTTGCCCTAGGAACCGCAATGAAAGGTCTGGGGCCAGCTCCCTTTTATGTGGTAGTTCATACATCGCCCCCAAATGGAAACATGTACGTTTCAGAGTGCTGAGACCTCCCTCTCCTTCAGGCTTCATTCTCAGTACCGAAAGAGTGGCAAACAAAGGGTTTTCTTCCTCTCGCAAATATTAACATTTTGCACCCAAGGAAAGCACCTGTGAGGGCAGAGGCAGAATGATCACAGAAAACATGGAGGCTCGAATCTTGTCTGGCTCTACCTGCATCATACCCTTCCACGTATACCTACACTTGTGTTAAGAGCTATGCATAGACTGTGAACGGAGACTCAAGTGCTCCCCACCCTCCTTCCCACCCCCAATGAGTATGTGCTGACTCTTCTATTACATATTTATATTATGTATCTGTGCTTCTGGCCACAAAGATCATGCTTATGTGAAGGGAGACTGGCATAGATGAAAATTCAAGTATCATTTGATTCCAGATCAGTTTCTTTTTTCCTTTGTGACTCAGAATGTGATACTGTGAAAGTATGGGGACTCTGCATTCGATGCGGATATAAGGCTGTAGAAGAGTGGTTGAGACAGGACTGAAACTCGGATTTTCTATTCTTTTTACTTAACACACAATACAACAGCAAGCCCTAATGTATTTTCTATTCCAATTCTCACTTTTGTTATCCAGAATATTTCTTTATTTAAATTCCAAAGCTTAGAACACAGACACATATGGGAAATGAAAGAAAATATTTCAAACGGTTGTAGTTTTATTCCTAATGCACTAAATTGAAGGGACAGAAATAGTTTACTAAAAATGTGATGGAACCTTCCTTTAGGCAAATCATTTCTGTTTTCCGTTTCATTAGTTTCTTCACACACTATGCATCTAAAGAAAAGTAAGTATTGGCACGTATCTCCATTATGCTTTCTTGCAATTAATTTCCTGTGGGTTCTAATTAACCATTCCCACAGCGACACTAAAGGTAAAAGCAAATAGTTGTACACTGAACAGATCTGAAAACCATTTAATTTCTGCTTTGAGAATTTCTTTAGATATAACTATAGTTTACCTTTGCTCAAGTTACTTAAAAAGGTATTTCTTATCAGTTCTTCCCTACTCTGTTCCATTCAGCCCCCAGCACCAAGCCCCAGTTTCCTTATTTGTACAGTGCCTCAGCTGTGTGGCTCAGCTATGTCAGGTCCATCTTGGTCTCTCAGCCAAAAAAACCCCAGCCTGGCAGCACAGGGAAGGCTCATTGCCCACTTGTGAAAAGGGTTTGAAAAAAGTTTTCCCTCCAGTGGCCAAGATTTTCTTTCTCAGATATTGGCCATGTATGACCAGATTCAGGGAAGTTCTTCTGGATAGGAAGGGATGGGAATGAAGAGCCCAGCCCCAGGAGAAAGGGAAGGGTGAAAAGTAGGCAAGGATTCCAGGAGAGTAGCCCATCAGACCAGGAATCAAGGGGCAGGTTCCATTCTTGGTGAGTGACTTAAAGTGTCTGAGGGGGGCATCTCTATATTTGACACCTCCCCGGATACCTAGCATCACTGTGGCCCAGAAGCGTCCACAACCCTGAAGCTACTTGTTGGCCTAGAGCTACAGTTGATCAAGTAACTCTAATTTCTCACGGCATTTCCCTGCCTGGCAGGAAATACTCACTCATGAAGGTGATAACAACTGGTATCCCTGAATGGGAATGAGGTTTCTTGGTTTGGAACATTTCAATTATATACAGGCTCAAAATTAACAAAACCACCACGACTGCTGACACTGTTTTAACCTTGAAGTGTACACTGTACAGTGGAAATATGGAGAAGTGTTCTAGTCTCAGTTCTGGCTCTGATAAACCTCTCTAAGTTTCAGCTTCCACATAGGCAAAATGAGAATGACGTGTACCTTATCAGAGTTATCCAGGGGCCATATAAGACAACATATTTAGTGGGGTTCCTGACTCAGGAGTGGTTAAGAGCATGGGCTCTGGTGTCAGGCTCTCTGGGTCTTTTTTTTTTTTTTTTCAATCTTTTTATGGCCACACCCATGGGCATAGGGAAGTGCCTGGGCCAGGGATGAATCCAAGCCACAGCTGCTACATACACCACAGCTGTGGCAATGCTGGATCCTTTAACCTACTGTGTCTCTGTAGCTACCCAAGACACTGCAGTTGGATTTTTTTTTTTTTTTTTTGTCTTTTCTAGGGCCACACCCGCAGCATATGGAGGTTCTCAGGCTAGGGGTCTAATTGGAGCTGTAGCTGCTGGCCTACACCACAGCCACAGCAATGTGGGATCCTAGGCGCGTCTACGACCTACACCACAGCCCACGGTAACGCCGGATCATTAACCCACTGAGCAAGGCCAGGGATCAAAAGCGCAACCTCATGGTT
>PVHT020000194.1:387667-551248 GCA_004024745.2 Catagonus wagneri
ACGGATCACTGAAGAAATCAAAGAGGAAATTAAAAATACCTAGAAGCAAATGACAACAAAGATACGACACTCCAACACCTCTGGGATGCAGCAAAAGTAGTTCTAAGAGGAAAGTTTATAGCAATACAAGCCTACCTCAGGAAACAAGAAAAAGCTCAAATAAACAACCTAACTTTACATCTAAAGCAGGTAGAGCGGGAAGAACAGACAAGACCTAAAGTTAGTAGAAGAAAAGAAATCATAAAGATCAGAGCAGAAATCAATGAAATAGAAATGAAGAAAACCATAGAAAAGATCAATGAAACTAAAAGCTGGTTCTTTGAAAAGATCAACAAAATTGACAAACCTTTAGCCAGACTTATCAAGAAAAAAAGAGAGGACACAAATCAATAAAATTAGAAATGAAAAAGGAGAAGTAACAACAGACATCACAGAAATACAAAGGATCATAAGAGACTACTATATGCAACTATATGGCAATAACATGGAAAACCTAGAAGAAATGAACAAATTCTTAGAAAAGTACAGTCTTCCAAGACTAAACCAAGATGAAATAGAAAAGATGAATAGACCAATCACAAGTTCTGAAATTGAAACTGTGATTAAAAAACTTCCAACAAACAAAAGTCCAGGACCAGATGGCTTCACAGGTGAATTCTATCAAACACTTAGAGAAGGGCTAACACCTATCCTGAAACTCTTCCAAAAAATGGCGGAGGAAGGGACACTCCCAAACTCATTCTATGAGGCAACCATCACCCTGACACCAAAACCAGACAAAGATACCACAAAAAAAGAAAATTACAGGCCAGTCTCACTGATGAACAGAGATGCAAAAAGCCTCAACAAAATACAAGCCAACCGAATCTAACAATACATTAAAAGGATTGTACATCACAATCAAGTGGGATTTATCCCAGGGATGCAAAGATTCTTCAATATCCACAAATCAATAAGTGCGATAGACCACATTAACAAACTGAAGAATAAAAACCATATGATCCTCTCAATAGACGCAGAAAAAGCCTTTGACAAACTCCAACACCCATTTCTGATAAAAACCCTTCAGAAAGTGGGCATAGGGGGAAACTACCTCAACATAATAAAGGCCATCTATGACAAACCCAGAGCTCACATCATTCTCAATGGTGAAAAGCTGAAAGAATTCCCACTGAGATCAGGAACAAGACAGGGATGTCCACTCTTGCCACTGCTATTCAACATAGTTTTGGAAGTCCTAGCCACAGTCATCAGAGAAGTAAAAGAAATAAAAGGAATCCAAATTGGAAAGCAAAAAGTAACACTACCACTATTTGCAGATGACATGATACTATAGCTAGAGAATCCTAAAGACTCTACCAGAAAACTGTTACAGCTCATCAATGAATTTGGCAAAGTTGCAGGATACAAAATTAATACACAGAAATCAGCTGCATTTCTATATACTAACAATGAAAGATCAGAAAGAAATTAGGGAAGAATCCCCTTTACCATCGCATCAAAAAAAAAATCAAATACTTAGGAATAAGCCTACCTAAAGAGACAAAAGACCTGTACTCTGAAAACTATAAGACGCTGATGAAAGAAATCAAGGATGACATGAACAGATGGAAAGACAAACCATGCTCTTGGATTGGAAGAGTCAATATTATCAAAATGACTATACTACCCAAGGCAATCTACACATTCAATGCAATCCTTATCAAATTACCAAGGACATTCCTCACAGAACTAGAACAAAATATTTTAAAGTTTGTTTGGAAGCACAAAAAACCCAGAATAGCCAAAGACATCCTGAAAAAGAAAAATGGAGCTGGAGGAATCAGGTTCCCTGACTTCAGACTCTACTACAAAGCTACAGTCATCAAAACCGTATGGCACTGGCACAAAGACAGAAATATAGATCAGGGGAACAGGATAGAAAGCCCAGAACTAAACCCATACATCTATAGTCAACTAATCTATGACAAAGGAGACAAGAATATACAGTGGAGAAAAGACAGCCTGTTCAATAAGTGGTGCTGGGAAAACTGGACAATCACATGTAAAAAAATGAAATTAGAACACTTCCTAACACCATGCACAAAAATAAACTCAAAATGGATTAAAGACCTAGATATAAGACCAGATACTATAAAACTCTTAGAGGAAAACATAGGCCAAACACTCTCCAACATAAATGACAGCAACATCTTCTCAGATCCACCTGTCAGAGTAATGACAATAAAAAAAAAAAAACAAATGGGACTTAATTAAACTTAAAAGTTTCTGCACAGCAAAGGAAACCCTAAACAAAACAAAAAGACAACCCACAGAATGGGAGAAAATATTTGCAAATGAATTGACTGACAAGGGATTAATCTCCAACATTTACAAACACCTCCTACAGCTCAATACCAAAAAAAACAAATAACCCCATCCAAAAATGGGCAGAAGATCTAAATAGACAATTCTCCAAAGAAGACATACAGATGGCCAAAAAACACATGAAAAGATGTACAACATCACTCGTTATTAGAGAAATGCAAATCAAAACCACTGTGAGGTATCACCTTACACTGGCCAGAATGGCCATCATTAAAAAGTCTACAAACAGTAAGTGCTGGAGAGGATGTGGAGAAAAAGGATCCCTATTACACTGTTGGTGGGAATGCAAATTGGTGCAACCACTGTGGAAAACAGTACGGAGATTCCTCAGAAAACTAAAAATAGAATTACCATTTGATCCAGCAATCCCACTCCTGGGCATCTATCCAGAGAAATCCATGACTCAAAAAGACACGTGTACTCCAATTAAAATTGTTTTACCAATAATTAAAAATGTTTTACCAATAGGCCACTGTGATTCATTATTAACAAACCACAGTTTTCTTTTTTTCTTTCTTTTTAGGGCCTCACCTGCGGCATATGGAGGTCCAGGCTAGAGGTCTAATCAGAGCTACATCTGCTGGCCTACTCCACAGTCACAGCAACATGGGATCTGTGCCGCGTCTGCACAGTTCCCAGAAGAGGGGTCTAACCGGAGCTACAGCTGCTGGCCTACACCACAGCTCATGGTAATGCCGGATCCTTAACCCACTGGGTGGGGCCAGGGATCCAATATGCAACCTCATGGTTACTAGTCGGATTCATTTCTGCTGTGCCGCAACGGGAACTCCCAAATCACAATTTTCCACAAAAAAACTGATGGGTATTTTCTAGGGCCTTATGTAAATAATTTATTCCAAATAGGTTTTTTTTTAGCTAATAAATGGAGACACTTTGAAATATGATGCTTAAAAAAATACTACATGCCTGCTGGGCTGTTTAATGGTGAAATAACGGTCTGTATACTTTTTGAATGCAATTCAGATACTACGTAGATGTTAAGAAGCTAAATTAACACAAACATAAACTGTACATCGTGAAACATCACCTCACTTGATGGCTTTAATAATTTTTTTCCGCTGAAATACTTGTAACCATGCCTTCAGTTTGAAGAAAAATTTTAAACACGATGAAAGGTGGAAATTTTTCGCCACTGAATCTGAAATAAAAACCAAAAATTAGTCATTTGGCATCAGGGTCAGTTACTTCTCTCCTTTGTACTTAAGATTTTTCACATAGTTTCTTGTATGCAGGGTAAAGGCTATGCCAGAGCATAAAAAGACCTGGTAACGAAGCAGATCACAGAGGATGAAAGAACCTTACTTTGGCAGGTGTGCTCACAACTGTTCTCATGTGTGTTAGGCTGAACACATCATGGGAGATGAGAGCCACTCTCAAGGCAGTTTTTGGCCCAAGAGTCATGCCTCAGTCTCTACAACTAAATGTAAATAAGAACAATATATTTACTGTGCAATTATAACCTGAGAAGTTATGAAAACTTAAGAAAATAAATTTCTAAGATTTCTTCATATTAACTTGAAATAAATCAGCATAAAAAATTACCTGAATCTAACTTTACACTTCATGCAAGGATCTTTAACAAGCTCAGCCTCTAAGGGGCTCACTTTCTTCAAAATTTCATGTGTCACATGATGTTCCTGAAATAGAGGATGCTATTAACAGAAAGCAGTACCTTGCCTAGGCACAATTTACTGCAAATAACAGAGGAGGCATGGTAAAGTGAAAGTATACCAGACTTGGAATTCTAAAGATACAAGTTCTAGTCTTGGCTTCCCCACTTATCATCTGTATAGCCTTGAGTTAGTTACTTCATCCTTTTGACCTCCAAGTTTGGGTATATGTCCCTCCCTGAGATCCCAGGCACTGTTCTTTCCCTCTGACAATACTTTTCAAAATGTCATAGCTAACTATAAATGTGTCTGTGTTTCCTATTAGACTGTAAGCTTCATGAAGGTAGGGGCAGTGTCTTCTTTATCATTGTATTCCTAATATCTAGTACAGTGCCTGGAACATAACAAGTGTTGAACAATATTTGATGTTGAGCAATTCACTGTAAAATGAGAATGAAAATGATACTAGAAATGTTCTTAGCATTTAAATGCCTTTTAAATACCACATACTACATTAATTGCCTTATACATAAAACCTCATTTAATTATTACAACTCAGAAATATTTTTTGGGAGTTCCTGTTGTGGCGCAACAGAAACGAATCCAACCAGTAACCATGAGGTTTCGGGTTTGATCCCTGGCCTCAGTCAGTTAAGGATCCAGCGTTCCTGCGGCTGTGGTGGAGGCTGGCAGCTATAGCTCCACTTCGACCCCTAGCCTGGGAACTTTCATATGCCGCAGGTTCCCAGGTTAGGGGTCAAGTAGAGCTGCAGCTGCAGCTGCCGGCCTACACCACAGCCACAGCAATGTGGGATCAGAGCCATGTCTGTGACCTACACCACAGCTCACGGCAACGCCGGATCCTTAACCCACTGAGCGAGACCAGGGACTGAACTCGCATCCTCATGGATATTAGTCAGATTCATTACTGCTGAGCCACAATGGGAACTCCAACAAAGAATTTTAAATGTAAGGTAGTAACTTGAAATGTTAGGGTACAGATAAAAAAGAATTAATTTCTATTACTAAGAGAGTGTAAAATTATGACAAACCAGCACTGTGATAATTAAATACAAGTTTCATGTATGAAGACAACAGACAATGGGCCTGAAAAGTCACAGGTTTACCTGGGTGGGTTTTCTCTGAGGTATTTTGATTTTTTACTGATACCACAAATGGGTATGTGAGTCAGATGGTTAAAGTGTACACATTTCTCAGAGTTTATGATGCTTTCCGGAGCTGCTAAAATTCCCTTAATGTGACTATTACTAATTATAGACTATTGTAATAATGGATGATTGTACTAGGAGAATATTTAATACTACATGAAAGAAGGGTTAATACTCTGCTAGGGTTGCCGTAGCTATTTTGGGGGGGGGATTGGGGAGTATGCACTTTTTGTTTGTTTTTGTTCAGACAGGACTATATTATTCATAATGTTCTGTACTTGCCTTTTTCACTAATGAAGTATTTTAGCTATCTTTCTATTGCAGAATCATATGCAAGGCTGCAAGACTTAACAGTATGAAAGCACCAACATGTATTCGACCAGCAACATATCAATGGACATTATAGGGTTTACTTTCTTTGTTGTTACAAATACTACTGCAGTGGAAACAAACATAAATGTAGAATGAATACCTAGAAGTGAAATTGTTGGGTGGAAGGCAAAGGCACTTTTAATTCAGAGATTTTTATTGTTGAATCACTGTCTCACTCACGTCTTAACATGCTAAACTGCAACAGGAACTCCAAGAAACTGAATTTTAAAAAATCACATTAGTCTTCATAGTGGTCGCACCAGCTAACATTCCCACCAATAGTGTGGGAGGGTCCCCTTTCTCTACACCCTCTTCAGCATTTATTTATTTATTTATTGCTTTTTTTTCTCAAGGCTGTACCCTCGGCATACTGAAGTTCCCTGGCTAGGTGTCAGATTGGAGCTACAGCTGCCAGGCCTACACCACAGCCACAGCAACTCAGGATCCAAGCTGCGTCTGCGACCTACACCACAGCTCGTGGCAGGCGAGGGGAGGGATTGAACCTGCATTCTCACGGATACTAGTCGGATTTGTTTCCACTGCACCACAATGGGAATTCCCTTTTCCAGCATTTATTGATGGTAGACTTTTTGATGCTGGCCATTCCGAGTGGTGTGAGATGATGTCTCATTGTAGTTTTGATTTCTCTAATAATTACTGATATTGAACATCTTTTCACGTGCTTTTTGGCCATCTGTCTATCTTCTTTGGAGTAATGTCTGTTTAGATCTTCTGATCATTTTTTAATTGGGTTGTTTATGTTTTTGGTATAAAGCTGTATGAGATGTTTTTAAATTTTGGAGATTAATCCCTTGTTAGTCACTACGTTTGCAAAGATTTTCTCCCATTCTGTGGGCTGTCTTTTTGTTTTGTTTATGGAGTCCTTTGCTCCATATGATCCAGCAATCCCAGTCCTGGGCGTATACCCATAGAAAATAATAATTTGAAAAGATACATGTACCCCAGTGTTCACTGCAGTACAATTTACAATAGCCAAGACATGGAAGCGACCTAAATATCCATCAACAGAGGATTGGATAAGGAACATGTGGCACATATATACAATGGAAAATTACTCAGCCACAAAAAAGAATGAAATAATGTCATTTGTGGCAACATGGATGGACCTAGAAATTATCATACTAAGTAAATGAAGTAAGTCAGACAGAGAAAAACAAATATCATATGATATCACTAATATGTGGAATCTAATAAAAAAATGACAGAAGAACTTATAAAACAAAAACATACTCAACCATTTTAAAACCAAATTTATGGTTACCAAAGGAAAAATGCAGTGAGGGAGGGATAAATTAGGGGGTTGGGATTGATATATACACACTACTATATATAAAATAGATAGGTAACAAAGAACCTACTGTGTAGCACAGGGTAAACTATTCAATACTGTGTAATAACCTATATGGGAAAAGAATTTGAAAAGGAATAGATATATGTATACCTGATTTACTTTGTTGTACCCCTGAAACTAACATGAGTTGTAAGTCAACTTTACTCCAATAAAATTTATTTTAAAAAATCACACTGGCTTCAGAAGAAGAAATAATAGTTATCTATGTTAAAAATAAATCCAGGAGTTCCCTTGTGGTGCAGTGGGTTAAGGATCTGGCATCGTCACTTCAGCAGCTCAGGTTGCTGCTGTGGCTCGGGTTTGATCCCTGGCCTGGAAAGGGATTAAAAAAAAAATCCAGAAATATTCATTTAGAGTTAACCAAGGAAGAAATAACGACAACTGCATGCGATATTATTGGATTCAAATAAAAGATTTTAAAAGGTTATATATTCTATCTTTACTTAAAACACCTTTTACCTTAATAAGTAATTATATCTGTCAGAGCAAACAAAAAGCAAAATACATACTGCTGCACAAATTGCGTGCTTAAGTAGTTGAAACATTGTTTTGTCCAGATGAGATAACCAAGCTCTCTGTATCCTGTGAGCTGAAATATCTTTATTTCTGAGAAGAAAAAAAATACAAAAATACACTGTCGAGTAGTTTTCATTTTCCTAAAATCTTGGGGAATTCTGAATTTATGCTTTTTCCTCCTGCACCTCCCCATCCCCCACCCTAAGCCTGACCTAATGAGGAACATTTGGATCTGGTGATTAGAACTAGTCAACTGCAGAATCTAGTCAGAATGAGGATATGAAATACTTGAAAATACTTACCTTGAGATTAACAAAAGTCCTGGCTAAAACTTTATTATCAAAAGGCACACACACACACACAGAAATAAATGTGCTTTGTAAAATGATTCATGACCTAAAATGATTCCATTATTGTTCATTCTTAAAAACACTGTCCAACTAGTTCAAGTGCTATGAAAATAGAATATACAATAGGTGAAGCTACAGTAGGCCCAGTTTTCTTCTGGGAGCAAATGACCGTGCCCTAAAAAAAGAAACTCCCTTCTCTGATCTCTGTTTGAACCAGGGTCATCCCAGTCAGGTCAGAGCATTACTCTACTTTTGATCATATCCCCAAACTGGCAGATTGTAGGGATCTCACTCTCCAAGAACTGCCCCATTCAACCCCACCATTACGCCTCACACGGCTACATGCAAAAGGAGGTAGGCACTCCTGCATAATGCCATTGTTGACTCATAAAATGCAGATGATAAGATGTTGAATAGAAAAGGCCTCAAGTATGGAAACATACCCTTCAAATACTAGCCGATGCCATTTATTAGCTGTTTAACCTTCTGCAAATCAATTACCTTTTCCCAGTTGCTGCTTGCTCACTTATGAAATGTAATAATAAGACTGCATCACATGGTTGTGTCAGTATCAAAGAGATTTGTGTTAACATGCTTTGTTAGCTGTGAAATACTATAATTGTAATAATTATTCTTCAATTCAAAAGTAATTTTAAAACATGCAAAATCCCTCTAATTTACAAAACAAGAAGTGTTTGATGTTAGCTGGGTAAATACTATATGGAAACTGTCCAACTGTGGAAAATGATACAAGGTGAAAGATGGCTACTTACTGTTGTTTTCCCTTTGTCTTTACAGTATTTGACAAAGGTACTTTGGGACCTTTCCCCAAGAATGGATTTTCTGATTTTCGAACACCAGTAAGTGATGCCTTCATGGAACGACTCATTTTCCTAACAATAAAGTACCCTGAAAGTATATAAATTAAACATTTAAAGTCACAATCTATATTATTACATGTTTGGATGAGACTCAAATGCCACACGATTATTGAGCTAATTCCAGAACCCTTGAAAAAGCAAGGCTTCATGGATCTCTTAATGTTGCTTACATTCTCTGTGTACTTAAAAACATTATAATATACATGAAAAGACAAATGGATCTATCCATAGCTGCCTATCTGGTCTCCCTGTTTCCAGTCTTCAACCTCCTAGTCATCCTCTACATCAAAGCTGGAGTTAACTTTTTAGAGCAATAATCCAACCTTAAAATCTCAATTTAAAATCTTTCAGGGACACCTCATTTCCTCCAAGCTGAAGTCCAGACTCCTTAGAAGTGCATTCAAGGGGTTCTCTTGTGGTGTAGTGGGTTAAGGATGTGGCACTGTCACTGCTTAGGTCACTGCTGCGGTTTGGGTTCAAGCCCTATCCCAGTAACTTCCACATGCCGGGGACACGGCCAAAAAAAAAAAAAAGAAATGCATTCATGTCTTTTTACAATCTAGTTCCACTCTCTCTTTCAAATCTCAAAATACCAACTTTCCATCAGCATCCTTTCTATACCATCTGTGAGAACAAGAACTTTTTGTCAAAATTAATGTTTTATAATTCTGTGCCGCTGATCATGACATTTTTATCTACCTAGATTGACTTTCTTATCACCAGTAAACATCAATTCATCCTTTAAGACCCCAGGTAACTGATGCCTCTTCTTTGAAGCTTTCCACCTTCTCTTTTTTACAGAACTACTCACTGGTGTCTCCAAGGTTCCATAATCCTGTATGTGTTTTTCTTTTACATTACTTCTCACATTGCATCAAAATTTGGTTTCTTGGCTGTCACCCCAACAAGCTTGCTGAAGGCAGAAGGCATCCTGCTAACTATGAAATCCCCAATACCTAGAAGAGTGGAGGGTTTTTACATGCTTTCTAAAAACTTTTCATCCTAGTTTTATCATAGAACATCTGTGAGACTATGGGCAAGTCCATTAATCTCTCAGTAGCTCAGTTTCTTGCCTAGTAAAGTGGAGGATGTGTAGTAAGTGATCTGATTCCACCTCTGATTTTCTATCCTTTGATACTTTACTCCAGTTTGGAAGAAGTTCCCAATTCTTAGTCACTGCTTAGTGTCTTGTACTAAACCAGGGCCTCTTTATCTTTTCTTTTGGTGCTATGGACAAACTCCTTCTAAGAACTATGTTTTTATTTAATTGAAGTATAGTTGATTTACAATGTATTAATTTCTTCTGTACAACAAAATAATTCAGTTATACATACATACATGTACATACAGATACACACACACACATATATATATTTCTTTTTCATATTCTTTTCCATTATGGTTTAACACAGAATACTGAATAAGAACTGTGTTTTTTTAAATCCATAATCTAAAATATATAGGATTACAAAAGACTCCAATTATATTGAAATCATTGTAAAAATATTTTCAAAAACAAAATTATAGAAAAGTGTCTTCTTTATGCATTAAATAAAATGAGAGCTTTAATAATTACAGTAGTTGTGAAGCAGTAATGAGCAGAAATTCTATTTCAAGAAATCTGCTGTGACTGTAATGTGATATGAAAATATCTGTGCTTTCTATTGATGACAAAGTCACAGGTACAGCTGAACTAGTGTGGTTTGTTATTTACACTACAATTTAAAGAAATGTTAAAGTTCAGTTAGAGGTTAGTGAAAATAAAGTTGTAATTTTTCCCCCAAGTTCATGTACCACCTGAATTAAGAATTTCTGCCCTAACTTATCACTTATAAGTCACACTCTTATACACATATGACATTCCATTACTGATGCTGAGCCTTCGGAGTTTCCTCAATAGTTCTCCTTAGGTTCGGGGATGGCTTGGGATATACAATTCGCTTGAGAAAGAGAAAAGCAGCCCTTTACATCTGAGAGCTGACCTGGCACCCACACTTGGGCTTTTGTGTTAGCCCTGGCTTCCTAACACCACCCAATCCAGAGCAAGGACCCGCTTCCCTGGACTCGCCCCCAAATCCCCCAACCAAAGCCCCAAATCCTAGAATAAATCTAACACCCTCTAATTGAGATGCCCCACCATTTCCCAAGGCATGCATTTTCCTGGCACCAAAGAGAAATGAACCGAACTTGTTCAACTACAGTATTCTTAGAGATCTTTGGCTGGAGGGCAGTGACACAGCACCCGACAAATCCCCAAAATCTTCTGGATGCCCGCCCAGATGGGCTTACATTTGCTGCGAGGTTAGAATGAAACATGAAAAACATAGAGACACTACAACAATTGTTTAGGTGTGATTACAGGCTTTAAATGCAGGCTACTTAGGTTTGAAACCTGGCTTCCCACTGAACATATTACTTTTCTGTGCCTTGGTTTCTTCATCTATTGGACAGGAAATAATAATCGTGCCCACCTACTTGGGTCGTTGGAAAGAGAACACGAGTATGTGTAAGGAGTTTACATCAGAGCCAGTCAGTCATACAGTAAACACTGTCGATGGTTGCTATTCTTGTTAATAAGATAATTTTTGTCATTATTACGTATTTCTACTCGTATTAGACATTTGATTCCCTGTGAGAAATATACGCTTAAGTATTTTAAAGAAGAAAAACGTCCGGCTCTTTCAAGACTAAAAATCGAGGCAAATTGGTTTAAATTTAAAATCTTAGAAATGGCTAGCCAAGGGTTAAAAAAAAAACCCACAAAACTATAAACCTTTTGTGAGGTAAATCCAGGCCCCCGAGCTTTGCAGCTTCCAGCTGAGAGGCTTTCGAATCCACCAGAGGCCTGAGGAGCGCCCCCGCCCGGCGGCCTCCGCGCACAGGATTCCCAGCCCACGCTGCTGGCGCCCAATCGCGGCTGCGAAGGCCAATTCCCGTCGCGGCTCTGCGCCGGGCGCCTCCCTCCTAGCGCCCCCGCGTGCCGCCCACACTGAGCTGGCGCTTTCCCGCCGCCTAGCAACCGCCGGCGCAGGGGCGGAGCCTCCGGAAGGCAGGGCTTGTGTTCGCAGCCCGAGGCGCGACGCGCGGCAGCTCAACGACGCCGCTACCAACCCACGCTTCCGAGCTAAGCCTTAGCCGGATCGAATTGGTTGTACGGCTGTTACCCGCACCGCGGCCCATTTGCGGTCTGAGGTATCTGGCCCTACTCGGCCGCCATAGTTACCCCTCTATAGTGGGCGGGGCTGAGGCCGGGTGACCCCGCCGGAGCTGCCGTTGCCAGCGACATGTTCAAGGTGAGAGTGTGGAGCCGGGTCACAACTGTCACCGCCCCCTCCCGGCCGCCTGCAGCTCTCCCCGCGCTCTCGTGGGCCTCCCTGGAGACCAGACCTGGCTCGCTTCGAGGCTTTTCCCGCCTCCGGGCTGCCTGTGTCCCGGTCCCGAGGTTCATTCACCGGTCCGCGTGGAGTTTGCGGTTGCCGGGCGGAGGCGTGAGACCTGAGGGTGGTGGGTGGGACCCTTTGGCCGTGCTCTCGTGAATAAAATACTTTAGAAAGTTAAAGTACCTCTCACAGTATCCACACTCCGGCTGGTGCCCTCTTAAGTTCGTGAGTAGGGTTAGGCCAGCTCAGGGCACCGCGGGGTTCGGCTTTGGTTGCTGGGCAAGGTCAGGTTTTAGAACCTGGTACGAATGGGGGAGGGTCACCTTCGACGAAGCTGCTGTAGGAAGTCGGGGAAACAGGCATGGGAATGGAACGGCTGGTTTAGGGGAAGAAGCTGGACTACTTTCTCCCAGTGAACGTTATATAGTACGGGCAGGTCGAGCCCCCTCTACATTTTTTGAATTCGTGTCCTTTGAAAGACTTTTACAGTGAAGACTGTTTTGAAAAATCAGCATTTTAACATGAATCCGTTTTTCTCCTACTTTAAAAAGAGTAAATGATATTTTCTATAATGAAGAACAAATCACAGGCTACCAGAAATGAGTCTATAAAATTGAGCCTTCAGGATGCATTGTACCCATAAAAGACTTATAATGAAATCTCAGAATTATACTACTCATTTAAAAGTTTTATTGAGCGCCTACAACGTGCTTTGGGTGCATTGGGACAGGCTATTAAGTCAGAATGTGGATTTGGTCTTCCATTCCTAGAGGCCCAGTCACTTGTGTGACCTTGGGCAAGTCACTTAACCTCTATGAGCCTGTTTTCCTATTGGTGAAGTTGGGGAAACAACATCGGTCTTGTAAGGTTGTTATAAGGAATAAATAAGTTAGTATGTGTAAAGCATTTGGAAGAGGCCCTAGCACATAGAAGTGACATCCAGATATTTGCTTTTATTGTTTTCAGGTAACTCTTAGTTTGGTTAGGACAACAGATCTCATAAGCAACTTGGGTTTGTTTGATAAATATGTGTTGAACACCTATTATGTGCTAGGAGCTCGGCTCAGTTTGAGGGTTGCAACAACAAAGGGTATGCTATGATCAGTGTGTATGGTTATCAGCAGTGTTCTGTGGTAGTGAAAAGGAGAGTATCATCTCCTCTGTCTTACCAAGGGTTCTTAACCTGTGGTTCTTGGCCCCTCAGAAGGTCTGGATAGAATTTAGGGGGTCCTTAAACTCTGACAGGAAAAAATAATCATTTTCATTAATCGCCTACTAAAGCTTAGCATTTCTTTCAGTTTTGAATGTAGGTAACAGTTTCAGTTACCTTTTTCCAGTTAATGACCTAAAACAACAGTGATTTATTATTTCTCACCATCTGTAGGTTGTCTGGGCAGTTATGCCGGCATCCTCCAGTGACTGAACTCAGCTGGTGGCTAGACTATGAGGTAGCCTTACTCCCATATATGTGGGCCTGGGGCCTCTCAATGTGCCTGTTTTGGGCACCCTTACATGGTTACCAGGTTCTCAGAAGGCTAGTCCTGGTGCATAAACACCTGCTTGTATCACATTTGCTCATGTCAAAACCAGTCACATGGCCAAGGCCAGAGTCAGTATGGTGGAAGGTTACACAGGAGCACAGATACATGTGGTTCATTGGGAGCAATTAATTAAGTTACTGCAGCCACAATCTACAGTGGTAGTCACCTGTAGAAGTCAACAGGACCAATGCATGTCACAGACCTTTTCCTATCACTTTACAGTTGTTCCAGATCTCAAAATATTTATGCTTATTGCTGCTTCAAGTTTATAGTAGTTATAAGACTCCCTAACATATTTTTTTTTATTTAAAAAGCTAATGAAGAAGTACATATTACTATATCAGATTTGAGGTTTAAAAAACAACCGTATTGCAATATAATTGGCTTTTATAAAATGCAGTTAGAAGCATTTTGTAATGGGGTCCTTGGGGCTCACCAGACTGCCAAAGAGGTCTGTGGCACAAAAAAGGCAAGGAACCCCTGGGGACTTAAGGGGAAGCAAGTTTTGAAAGACAGGAGTTCTTTAGGTGGATGAGCTGGGGAACGGCAGCAGTGGTACTCCATAGGGGGAAGTGCTGGTAGATCAGTTCTGTGTCAAGGGAAAGATAAAGGGAGCTGAAATTGTTGAACCATGTACTTCAAGTCGAAAAGCTCACAGCAGACCTTGGTGGATATCAAAATTTAAGGAGGAGGATGAGGAAGAGGGGAGCCCAGAGATTTTTGAGAAGCAACTTTTGATAAGTAGAAGTAGGAGCACTAGAGTGATGATTAAACAATTAAGGGAGGGAAGTTTCAAGGACAGGCTATGTTAGGATGCTCTCAGGTGGGAAAACCCAATTGCTTAAATAGTAAGGAAAATTATTTCACAAAGTCCAGAGGAAGGGTGGGCTCCAGTGGGTCAACATTGTTTTCAAGGTCTCCATCTTTTTTCTTGGCTTTCCACAGTTAGACTGGTTTTCTTATGGCTGTAAGACTGCTAGTAACACATGCTTTCCCATTCACTAGAGCAAGAGAGAGGATAAAACTCCCAGGTTTGAATTACAGTTTCCCTTCAGTCTGATTGGACCAGCCTAGGTCAGGTGTCTGGCCCTGACCCAATAGCTAGTGCTGAGGGAGTGCCTTGCCCTGATGGGCTTAGACTAAACAGGATCAGCCCAGGATGGGGTCAGTTTACCTTAATCACTTGGGAGAGAAATGAATCCATGAGCACAGTGGGGTAGTGGAGACTGGATGTGCAACAACAGTGTCTGTTAGGAAGAATGAGTTAGATGAGTTTGGAGAAGTGTTCGCTGAGTTGGGCAATTTGGGAAGCTTTCATGATGGTAGTGAAGGCTAGATTAATATGGGTTGGTGACTGAAAGATGAATAAATGGGGTTTATAAAGCTTGACTCTCAAGAGAAGGAGGGGGAATAATATAGTAGCTAGAGGGACATGTTTGTTCAAGATTCTGAAGTTGTTTTGTGAGATTTGGAAATGTTTATGGCCTTAGGAGGAATGTAGGAAGGGAACTTTTATAAAAGAGAAACCCTCGGTTCTAAAAAAGGAGGAGAGATATTCCCTCCCACCAATGAGATGGAAGGGAAGGAAGGGTGGGAGTGATTGTAGACTAATGGTCCTCAGCTGGATGGTACCACCTGCCTTGGGTGTGTCTTAGAAACTTGGGTGGTTCTTCACATCTTTATTTGTGTTGAACATTTATTTATATATAGAAATATAATGCATATAAATATTCCCTTTTTGTTCTCCGTTGTGTTCCCATCACATCAATATACTGTCTCGCTCTTTTTTGGACTTAACATGTGTAGGTGGGTGATGAATTTTACTTCAAGATAGCAAGAGTTACTTTAAAAATTAGTCTAGTTTTCTACATACTGCAGCAAAAAAGAAAGAAAGAAAATTACTTGTCATAAAATGGCATTGTCAGGTCTGGTAGGTGAGAGCCAGTGCTTCACAGACTTTTTTCTTTCATTTTTTTGCTTTTTATGGCCGCACTTGGGGCATATGGAAGTTCCCAGGCTGGGGGTTGAATTGGAGCTGCAGCTACCGGCCTACATCACAGCTCATAACAATGCCATATCCTTAACCCACTGAATGAGACCAGGGATCAAACCCTCATTCTCATGGATACTAGTGAGTTCCGTAGCCTACTGAGCCACAACTGGAACTCCTTCACAGACTTTAATGTGCATGTGACTTGTTAAAATGCAGATTCTGAGCCAGTAGGCCTGGGTGGGGGCCTCAGAGTTTCCTTTTTTTATTTGTCTTTTTAGGGCCGCACCCACGGCACATGGAGGTTCCTAGCCTAGGGGTGAAATCCGGCCTAGGGCAATGCCAGATCTGAACCACGTCTGTGACCTACACTGCAGCTCACAGCAACGCCAGCTCCTTAGCGCACTCAGCAAGGCCAGGGATCAAACCCAAGTCCTCATGGCTGCTAGTTGGGTTCATTAACTGTTGAGCCACAATGGGAACTCCAAAGTTCCCATTTTTTAACAAGCTCCTGGGTGATATAGATGCTGCTTATCTCCTAGCATACTTTGAATAGCAAGAACTGAGGCAAATTAGTAGATGTATGGTTCCTTGTATTTTTGAGGTGAGTGATATCATGAACTTGGTAGGATTTGGAAGAGGCATTGATCAAAGAATAAAAGATAGTTGAGGAGTTCCCGTCATGACGCAGCAGTAACGAACCCATCTGGTATCCATGAAGATGTGGGTTTGATCCCTGGCCTTGCTCAGTGGTTTAAGGATCCGGCATTGTTGTGAGCTGCAGCGTAGGTTGCAGGAGTGTCTCAGATCCCATGTGACTGTGGCTGTGGTGTAGGCCAGCAGCTACAGCTCCGATTCGACCCCTAGCCTGGGAACTTCCATATGCCATGGGTGCGGTCCTAAAAAAGACAAAAAAAAAAAAAAAGATATGTGAGAGGCTTTGAGGGCTCTGCTGAGAGCTGCTACCTGCAATCTATTGTGACTACAGCCTGGGAGTGGAGATGAGTGGAGATGAGCAAATGGCAGGGTTTGAGAGTTATCAGCTTGGGTCAACTAGGACTGGAAGGCAAAAGGGGTTATAGTGTAGGTACTGGTGGAAAAAGTACAGTGTGTGTGGCTAGTTATGTGCATATACAATAAAATATTTAAACTCTAACCATTGTTTTGATGTAGCTATTCATCTTCAAGTCAGTAGGGGGCGCTGGTGGATTGCAAAACACATTTGAAAAGCTGCCCTGTATTTGGATTCTATTGCAGGAAGCAACTTTCCAGGGTGCTGCTGCAGGAAGTTTGAATATTGACTACATAAACCCAGTCTCCTGATTCATGTTAGTTGATTTCATTCATTGCATAAATACTTATCACAGTTCAGCCCTGGGCTAGGCATTCTGCTGTACTTGGCAGATATAAATGAAAAGACCCATTTTTTATCTAGGAGAAAGTCCCCAAATTTGGCTACACATCAGAATTTTTTGTGAGACCATTTCCAAGGCCCTGCCCATGGGTCTAATTTAGTTTTTAAGTGAGTTCCAAGAACCTCTAGTTTCTTTGTTTTTTGTTTTGTTTTGGTCATACCCGTGGCATGTAGAAGTTCCCAGGCCAGGACTTGAACCTAAACCATAGCAGTGACAACCCCTGAGCTTAACTCACTGAGCCACCAGGAAACTCCTCAGGAACCTCTAGTTTTAAAAAAGCCCCCCAGGCAACTGTGAAACTTGTGTTTCAGGAGCTCACAATGCAGTTAGTGGCACAGATCGGAACAGTTCATTCAGGTGCAGTGGGATAAGTGCTCTGGTGTAAAAGGTCTGGGGAAATATAGAGTGGTAGGTCTCGACCTTGACTGCATATTAGAGTCATTTGGGGAGCTTTTATAAGCCCCTATGCCCAGGCTGCATCCCTGCCAATGCCAGCAGAATCTCTAGAGTTGAGATCTAGCTATCTAGTTTGTAGGGCATGTAGCCAACCTTGAGAACTCCTGACTTCAAGGAATGAACACCAGCAGGGAGCATCATGAGACTTTGTAGAGAACTTGCTAGCCCTGGCCTTTGAAACTAAGCACACAAGGCTGAAAGGGCCTTCCAAGCAAAGAGTAAAAGCACATGTAGGGACACAGAAGTGCAGCACCAATTTAAAATCTTGGGCTTCACTGTGTTACCTAGGGTGAGATACTAAAATTCTCTGTAGCTGTGTCCTTTTCTGTAAAGCAAGGATAATACTAGTACCAACCTTAAATTGTTGTGTGGATTAAATTAACTCAGACTTGAAGTTTGAGCACAGTGTTTGGTACAAAGAAAGTGCTCTAGGAGTTCCCTTCGTGGCTCAGTGGTTAACAAATCCAACTAAGAACCATGAGGTTGCGGGTTCGATCCCTGGCCTTGCTCAGTGGGTTAAGGATCCGGCATTGCCGTGAGCTGTGGTGTAGATTGCAGATGCGGCTCGGATCCCGCATTGCTGTGGCTGTGGCGAAGGCCGGCGGCTACAGCTCCTGTTAGACCCCTAGCCTGGGAACCTCCATATGCCGCGGGTGCGGCTCTACATAAAGGCAAAAAGACAAAAAAAAAAAAAGTGCTCGATAAATGTGAAGTGTTATTTACTTTTAGTGGCAACTTGTAGGAAGCTGCTACCGTAGTGTTATGGTGGTGCACAACCTTGGGGCTTTCCAAAAGAGTTTGTTAGTATCCAAACCTGGTAGTTGATTAGATGTGGCAGAGTTAGGAAAAAGAGAGGATGCTGCCCAGGAAAATTGAGGGGCAGTTAGAACTATTGAGATAGGAAAGTGGAAGAAGGCTGAATTTGGTTTGGGGGAGGTGATAACTTGCTTTTGAATAGGTTGGGCTTGTTGAAGTGTCTGGGCATATTCAGCCATAAAAAAGGATAAAATAATGTCATTCGCAGCAACATGGATGGAATTAGAAACCCTCATACTGAGTGAAGCAAGTCAGAAGGAGAAAGACAGATGTCATATGAAATCTTTTATAACTGGAGTCTAAAACACTGCACAAATGAACATCTCAACAGAAAAGAAAATCACGAACTTGGGGAACAGACATGTGGTTGCCAAGGGGGCGGGGGAGAGGTGGGGGAGAGGTGGGAGGGAATGGGGATAACTAGTGCTTTAATGATGGAATAGCAAGGAGATCCAACTGTATTGCACGGGGAACTATATCTAATTACATGTGACAAATCCATATATGTACATGTAACCGGGTCACCACGCGGTGCAGTTGGAAAATCTGACAGAAATCTGTAAACCAGCTATAAAGCAAAATAAATAAATAAATAAATAAATAAATAAATTATTAAAAAAAAAAAAAAGAGGTGGTAATCATTTGACCTGGAACCCAAGAATGTGGAGTTTTCATGAGAGGGATGTAGACAGGAGTTGGGGGAATCATCACATGCTTCAAGGGCCAGAAGATGGCCTAGCAAAAGCTGGTCTGTGTCAGTTTCTTCCTGAAGGACAGAAATGTCACCTGTACTCAGAGCTCACCATCCAGAGGAGCCTGAGGGACCATAGCCTTGGCTTTAGAGCATTATTACCTTGCATATTCTTTGTGACTGTTTAGTCTTGATGTAATGCCCTTATTGCCTGTCATTCTGAAATAAATTTTCTTACTGTATTAATTGTATGTTACTAATACAAGCCAAGGGGAGAATTACATTGCTAAATGGAAAAGGAAAGTCATCTGTAAATTGGGAAAAAAGTACTGTAACTTTATTTTCCTTGAATATTATTTAATTAAATTAATTTATTTGTTTATTTTTTGTCTTTTTAGGGCTACACCTGTGGCATATGGAGGTTCCCAGGGTAGGGGTTGAATCAGAGCTGCAGCTGCTAGCCTATGCCACAGCCACAGCAACACAGGATCTGAGCCACATCTGTGATTTAGTACCACAGTACACAGCAACTCCGGATCCTTAACCCACTGAGCAAAGCCAGGGAATCGAACCTGCGTCCTCATGGATGCTAGTCAGATTCATTACCAGAGCTATGGCAGGACCTCTGAATATTATTTTAAATGTCACATGTTTTGAAAGATAATGTTTTCGAATTACAGTGACTACATTTTTACTCACATAAATGCATATTTACATGCAGAACTAATTGGATGTTCTTCCTTTCTTACCCTTCAAAAATGTTGGGTATAGTACACAAAGAAGAAGGAAAAGCTGTCCTCACCACTAGCTGCAGTCAGAAAGCACAGGCCCAGGTTCTACTTGTAGCATTTTTGGTTTCTGGCTAAGCGACCTTAGTGAAGTTTCTTAGTTTCTCGGAATCCCCTCATCAAGGTACTGTGGGGACAGTAACATGCCTTTCCATATGACACAAAGGTTGTTGGGAGGTTCAGATGCAATAACATGTAAGATTGGTAAACTACGAAGCACTACATGAATGTAAGGTATTTTTGATCCCTTCCGCACTGCACCTTTCCTCTGAAATGATCAAGAGTTTCAGGTTAGCACTGTGGACTTAGACTGTAAAAAGTAGCTCAAATTTGGGTAAATTTGTTTGTCATTTAGAACTGAATTCTGCTCAGTAACCCTCTCCCATCTACTTCTGGAATGCAGATAGCCTCTCCCGTGCAGCTGACACTGGAAGAGAGGAACAAAGCTGTAGATGCATTATACCTTAAAAGAGTGGGGAGCAGAGACAAATGGGGAGCAGGAGCAGATAATGCACTAGACATTTATGCTGAGTTTATCACTCGCCGAAGCCTGTGCATATTTGTAGACTGTTACGATTTAAAGGTTTAATTTTTTTTTTTTTTTGCCTTTTGTCATTTTAGAGCCACACCTGCGGCATGTGGAGGTTCCCAGGCTAGGGGTCTAATTGGAGCCATAGCCACTGGCCTACGCCGCAGCCACAGCAATGCAGGATCCGAGCCACGTCTGCGACCTACACCACAGCTCACGGCAATGCCGGATCCGTAACCCACTGAGCAAGGCTAGGGATCGAACCCGCAACCTCATGGTTCCTAGTCGGGTTCGTTAACCACTGCGCCACGATGGGAACTGTGGCTGTGGTGTAGGCCAGTGGCTGTAGCTCCTATTAGACCCCTAGCCCGGGCACCTCCATATGCTGCGAATGTGGCCGTAGAAAAGGCAAAAAGACAAAAAAATTAAAAAATAAGACTTGTGTTCATTGTGCATTAAAACTTGTAGAGGCAAGAATTTGAAGCAGTAGTTGTAGAATTTTCACTATGCTTAAAGCCTATAACTTTGAATATTAAGCTGTATTTTCATGATAATAGCATTATAGACAATAAGTTGGATTTTGAATGAATATTATTTTAAAAGCACTTTCAGTACAGTCACCCTTTGTCTTCCTCCTTTTTTCTAACTCTTTGAAGCTGTGTGTTGTGTCCACACTGGCTCCAGCTTAAGGACGTCTTTGGTTGGGTGAGGATGAGGAGTGCTCTGTGGGAGTTAGAGATAGGTTCACAAGTGCATGTTCATTGCTTTAGTTGGGAGGGGTACCCAGTGGTTTCATTTTTCAGATGCGCCTATTCATTCCTTTGAACAGTGTTTTTAAGTAGGAATATGAAAATAAGAAAGATTCCTTTTTCTTTTTTCCCTCATTCCACAGATGTCAGTCCTTATGAATTTACAGCCTGTTTTTCTTTATGCTTGTTGAAATGAATCTCTTGTCCCATTAGAGGTGCTGCTTCCTGTGTCGTAGTATGACACAGGTTTAAACTGGTGAGTAAGTAAGCACCAAGTGATACAAGGACTTAAACAAGTTTTCTAAATAGTTCGTTGATGGCTTACCTCACTTGGCAAATATTGACCGTGAGCCTGTTTGTGGAGTCACATCATTTGGGAGCACTGTTAAAAGCTGCTGTGTTTAGTGCAAATACTGACTTGTCTTGTTTTTGTCCTTATTTTTGCAGAGATTTTCATTATGAATCCAGATTGTCATCAGCTGAGTTGAGCCTTGCAGATGATTTTTTTCCAAAAGAATTTTAGTTTCCTTTTCCTTAAAGAAGAAAAAGGCCATAAATAACTTAGATGAGGTTGAAGGCAGTTGTTGTCAGTGAGTTCAGCATTCTCTGTGCACACAGTGTCTATTAGGAAATGAAACCTGGATCTAGATAGACTGTGCTTTGACAGAGTAGCTCTTCCTCTTAGAAAATGGAAACTTTTTTTTAATTGCTTGAAAATGTAGAAGCATTTGAAAGGCAAGTCTTGAAGTAAATGTTGCCCTGTATTTTTTTTCCTGTATTTCCTTAACTCAGAAAAGATTGACTGGATTTTGGGATGCCATTCCAAGTGATAAAAGAAATATATATATTTTGGAGTTTTAGTTAAGCACTGTTAAGTTTCTGTCTGAATGAGGAAGTTCAAAATATATTTGCAACATGGTAAATTATATGTCATCTGTGTTCCAAGTCTGTGAAACCAGTACAGCCCAACCAGATGACTCAAAACTTGCCTCCACTAACAATTATCTCACTCTTTGGCTCTGAGGTTTCCTTCCTGTTTATCAGATAAGTTTATTATTATTTTTTTGCATGAATTTAACAAAATCTGACAGCTTTTTAAAACTTTTAAATTTTTTGTATTTAATCTAATAAGTGTTTTCAAAGAGTAGAAAATGGAACAACTGCAAATGAAAGATATTTGCCTTGCTGATATAATTTTGTAGTAAATGCTCTCCAAAGATAATTTAGAAGCTGATTTTCTGTTAAAAGATAATGTTAATCTTGAAAACAGCCTGTTTTTTTCTTATCTCTTTAGATTACAGTGTGTTTATTGTGGATGAGGAAGAGCTAGGAAACATCAGTTGCTCCAGAACAAAACTGCAGAATTGAAAGTTTCTCATAAAGTATTTCTCTGTTTGTCATAGTTGAAAAACAGTTTTTTGGAGTTTCCATTGTGGCGCAGTGGAAACGAATCTGACTAGGAACCATGAGGTTGTATGTTCGATCCCTACCCTCGTTCAGCGGGTTAAGGATCTGGTGTTGTCATGAGCTGTGGTGGTCACAGACATGGCTCGGATCCCTCATTGCTGTGGGTGTGGTATAGGCTGGCAGCTGTAGCTCCGATTCAACCCCTAGCCTCGGAACCTCCATATGCCACTGGTGTGGCCCTAAAAAGCAAAAAAAGGAAAGAAAGAAAAAGAAAAACAGTTTTTCTTTTCATTGGTTAAAGTCTGACTTCTTAAAATATTGACTTCATAATTGCTTCGCTATGAAACAGCTTGAAATGATTGTGGTTTCTCTTATTGTTGACGTGTAAGTGCTCTCAGATTTATACATCCAAATGAGTGCCTGTCCAAATAATTGTTTCTAGAGGACAGATTTAATTACCTTGTCAATACATCTCTTCCAAATACATGGTCACTGATCAATATATTTATTCCAAAAGTATCAACCCAGATAAAAACATTTTTGTCACGTTTCATTTGGAGTTATCTGCCATACTCTCTGGCAGATTCTTTAGAATATCCTCAGGAGCCAGCCATTTTTGTTTCTTGCATGTTACAAAACAAATTACTACTCACTGTAAAAACTTGAGGAAATTCAGGTAATACTGAAGAATCACCCTTAATCCAACCACCTATAGATAACCACTGTTAACCTCTTTTTTCAGACTCATTTCTGGGTATACTTATATATACCCTCAGTTTGACATTTTCAAAAACCTCACAAATTCCCCCCCCTTAAAAACAATCTAATTTATTTCACTTTTAAAAAATTTTGTTTCATTTTCTAATCTTTTATGTCAAATATATTGAGACTGTTTTTCTTAGAAGCTTAAAATTTGACCAGAAGGCATTTAGAAATGGAAGCCATATGATGACATATTAAAAGTAATTTATTTTATTAATTTGTTGTATAAATAGTTACAATAAATTGTGATATCTTAAGGTTACTACTTTGGAGAGAAAATACTTTTTTTTCTTTTGAGGAGGAGGCATACTGTATATTTTTTCTCTGGCTGCATTTTTTTTTTTTAGTTCCATAGTTTTTAATTGTAGTGACAAAAAAATACAACATAAAATTTAGTCTTAACCATTTTTAAATGTATAGTTCAATTGTGTTAAATATATTCACATTGCTGTGGAAAAGATCTCCAGAACTTTTTCATGTTGCCACACTGAAACTCTGTACCCATTAAACAACTCCCCATTTCCTCCTCCCTGATCCCAGCCCCTTGTAACCACCATTCTCCTTTCTTTTTCTATGAATTTAACTACTTCACATACTTAATATAGATAAAATCATACAGTATTTGTCTTTTGTGACTGGCTTATTTCATTTAGCATAATATCCTCAAGGTTCTAATACTCCGTTATATGTATATACTGCATTTTGTTTGTCCATTCCTCTGTCCATGGACTCTTGGATGACTTTCACCTTTTGGCTATTGTGAATAATGTTGCTGGATGTGCAAATATATCCTTAAGACCCTACTTTCAATTCCTTTTTTTTTGCTTTTTTTTAGGGCTGCACCCGCGGCTTATGGAGGTTCCCAGGCTAGGCGTTGAATTGGAGCTGTAGCTGCCTCCCTACACCACAGTCACAGCAACCCGAAATCCGAACCATGTCTGAGACCTACAGCACAGCTCATGGCAATGTAGGATCCTTAACCCACTGAGTGAGGCCAGGGATCAAATTCACAACCTCATGGTTACTAGTTGGATTCTTTCCCACTGCGCCATGACAGGAACTCCTGTTTTTAATTTTTTGAAGAACCTCTCTATTGTTTTCCTTAGTGATTGCACCATTTTATAATCCTACCAACAGTGCACAAGGGTTCCAATTTCTCTATATCCTCACCATCACTTGTTATTTTCTCTTTTTTTGATACTGGCCATCCTGAGGGGTGTGAGGTGAGAAAATAACCTATTTTAAAAATTGTGTAAGTAATGCTGAAATTCTTTTTCCTTGTAAAAAGTCAAACAGTGAAGTTAATTATCTGGGAGTTCCCGTCGTAGCACAGTAGTTAACGAATCCGACTAGGAACCATGAGGTTGCGGGTTCGATCCCTGGCCTTGCTCAGTGGGTTAAGGATCTGGCGTTGCCGTGAGCTGTGGTGTCGGTTGCAGACGCGACTCGGATCCTGCGTTGCTGTTGCTGTGGTGTTGGCCAATGGCTACAGCTTCGATTAGACCCCTAGCCTGGGAACCTCCATATGCCACGGGTGCGGCCCTAGAAAAGGCAAAAAGACCAAAAAAAAAAAAAAAAGGATAATTATCTGTTTCCCATCATCCGCTTCCCTCTAACCCCCTTCTCAGAGAAAGCCTCTGTTACCAGTTTGGTGTGTGGCCCTTCAGATTAATAAGGATTGTTATATAAAATGCAGGTACTGTACTGAATGCTCATTATGCAGGGAGACATTCTTTTGATGTTTGGAGAATATGGACTCATTTAATTTCTCTGTTTTTAATTTAGTTTACGACACATTACTGAGGACAGCAGTGCAGCCTGATTAGGGCAAAATTGTTGATTGTTTTCATCATTTTGTTTTACTCTAAATTCTTTCACATAATTTATTCTTTATGTTCTTTTCTTAGAACAAGAATAACCTTAAAAGTATTGTCAGTTTTCATAAACATTTTTTAAAAATCCATTTCAGATTTTTACCTCTTAAACAACTGAAAATCAGATTAAAATCATTTTGTTTTTAAATAAAGAATGCTTTCAGATGGAAATTCTTGCAGAAAAGCTTGATTGGAGATCAAAGAAACGGTATAACATTTGGGCAAAAAATACATAATTGTGCCTCATTTCCTGTAAATAGAGGAATATCTATTTTTAAATGACATTTACTTTTAAAATGTCCCCAAATGCATTTATTTTCCACCTGTAGTGATAGATATAAAAATGATGTTATGCAATAACTTTGGAAATAGCTGCACATTTTAATGTACAGGTTACATGACAGCTAAGTTGTATAATAGCTAAAATATAGTAATTAAAGAGTTAGCTTTACTTATTCAGTTTCTGCTACCAAGTTCTTTTGAGTAGATTATTGCTGAACCCCCATGTGATATTGATATTAAAAGGAAACTTCTAGATTGAGGATGTTGATATGTAGCAGCCATGGTTTATGGTTGCCTATATTTGCTTCATCTAGAGATTGTAGCTCCTTATGTAAGTAGCAGAAAAGATTGTAGTGTGTCAGAAATCACCCTCATGTTCCAGACCTTTGGTTTTGTTTGTTACTGCTCTTTACAGAGGCGGTTCCTGTTGACACTGAGTTATTATCAGTCTGTTTGGTGACTTTGTTTTAAAAAGAAAGGAAGATGGAGTTCTTGCCGTGATGCAGTAGGATTGATGGTGTCTCTGTGGTGGCAGGGATCCGGGTTTGATCCCTGGCCCGGGGCAGTGGGTTAAGGATACAGCATTGCTAGAGCCAAAGGTCACAACTCTGGCTTGGGTTTGATCTGGCCCAAGAATTCTGTATGCTATGGGGTGTCAAAAAAAGGAAAGCAGAGGGGCAGACTGAAAGGCATTAACTTTTCTGATTGTCAGTTCTGCCTTCTCTCTATAGTCGTTTCTCAGAATTTCCAGTTGTAGTACATTATTCCTTTTCCTGTGTTACTCCAGTCCTTTGTGCACTTATTATAGGTGGTTTCAGAGTACAGCTGAGCTGCCGGATGTCCACTGAAGTTTCGTAACTGGGAGGCCATTGGTGGCCTTGGGAAAGACAGTTTTAGATATCTTGAGTAGTGAGAGAAAGAAGGAATAAAATAGAGAAAGTAGACAGAATCTATCTTTGTAACTTTGTGTTGACATAGAATATAAATATAGGGAAGCGCACAGATCACAAGGAATTTTCACAAATTGACCATACTAGTACATCTAGCTCAAGAAGCCACCAGGGCCCTTCTAGTCACTCTGCAGCTTGCTAAGGGGTATGCACTATTCTGCCTTCTAACCAGTCTTTTTTTTTTTTTTAAATAAATTTGTCAGTGGAGGGAGATTGAAGGATAGGGTGGTAGTTAGAAAGGGAAGTAGGGGTAGAGGCTATTGTTTGTGTTGTGTTTAAGATGGGAAAGATATTCTTTTTTTTTTTTTTTTTTTGTCTTTTTGTCTTATCTAGGGCCGCTCCCGCGGCACATGGAGGTTCCCAGGCTAGGGTCTAACAGCCACAGCAACGTGGGATCCGAGCTGCGTCTGTAACCTACACCACAGCTCACGGCAACGTTGGATCCTTAACCCACTGAGCAAGGCCAGGGATCGAACGGGCAACCTCATGGTTCCTAGTCGGATTGGTTAACCACTGAGCCACAACGGGAACTCCCAGGAAAGGCATTCTTGAATGTAAATAAATCCCATAACTTCTCTAGTGGGTGGCCAGTCACTGTTTCTTTTTATGTTTAGGACAATTTTCATTTCATTCTTGCAAATGTTTTTTAAAGTGAGTACTACTGAGTGTTCATATAAACAAGTTGAATAACTACTCCTCAAGCATATGTTTGTGGAATAGTGGTTTTCTAAACTTGGCTGATTGTGGGAATAGATTCTTGGGACTCTTAGATTTACTGAATCAGACACCCTAGGGGAAGGTATTGGAATCTGAGATTCTAAAAAAACCTCCCCAGGTGATCCTGATACCTTTTGTGTATACAAGCCTGCAAAGTGAGACTTACATTTTATTGAAATGGAAACTGGCATATGTTTTTAATGGAAGGTCTAATAAGATAAAGATCTGTAATGGTGAGAGAATTAAAGTTTACCCTTTTTAGTAATGAGAGAGGCTATATCCTGGGTTTTCCATAAAGTTGATAAAGAAAGCAAATCGTCATGGTTTTGAGCCCCACTGTTCCTGAGTGTCCTTGAATAATTCTGAAGGTGGCTTATTTAGCTTGAGGTTTTTATTTATCCTTAAACTGGTTTTATTGGAACACAGTCAGAAAGTGGCCCTGGAGCTAGAGTTCTGGGCAGTATATTTTTATTTGCAGAACAAGGACAGTTTAGCTTTCTGGGTACCCATTATGATCTAAGTGTGACCTCACCCGATTCATATGTTGGTTAACTGTGTAAAAGAATCTGCCCTTGCTTTTAGCATTGAAGGCTAAATTCAATCTTATGCCTGAGTCTTACATTTTTTAATTGTGACCTCAGTCTTTCTGAGTAAATTCACAAGCTTCCTAGAAACTCTGTAAGGGCAGAGACCACGTCTGCTTAAATCTAACACTGTGCCTGGTGTGGAATAGGTATGTAATAAATGTTTGTTTTTGAAATAAAATTCTAGTTGGCCTCTTCTAATTGTTATATCATATATAACCCTGCTTATCCAGCCAGATTTGTTTTGTTCTCAGTCCTCGATGAGCTCCAGTGGAGATAGTAAGAAGCTAAAGCCTTTAAGATAGTGGTGGCCTACTCCTTTACAACCCTTCACTGCCAATCCTGGTGTTCAGTTTCCATTGACAGTTAAGGTCTCTGCGGACTATGGAAAACAAAAGTGGAAAGACAGAATCCAAAGGTCTAAGGTGGAGAGTGTATGGCTTGATACTTCTTGCTGGGGAATAGAATCTGTCAGAAAGAAAGAGGGTTTAACCACATGAGCCAAGGAACCCAGTGACAGTCCCTCTGAGGTTGGCAAAGCTCAAGGTCACCAACTCACCTTTGTGAGCCAAATATTAGTTTCCTGTATGGCTGTGGGTCTCTTATAACTGTATGAAAACCTCAAAGAAGCCGATACATTGAGGTACATAATTTGAGGACACCCCCCCTCCCATCTAGCTGAATTCTAGGAGGGGTATCTAGTAACTGAAGGTCACACTCCAGAGGATAGACTAGCTCTAAAGCAGTGTAGCCTTTGGATCTATGGATCTAGTTAGTCTGTGGCTTTAGCTTAGTACTCGTTGAAGATACAACTCTTTTTTTTTTTTTTTTTTTTTTGTCTCTTTAGGGCCACACCCGCAGCATATGGTGGTTCCCAGTCTAGGGGTCGAATTGGAGCTGTAGCTGCTGGCCTGTGCCAGAGCTGCAGCAACGCAACCTACACCACAGCTCACGGCAATGCTGGATCCTTAACCCACTGAGCGAGGCCAGGGATCGAACCCGAGTCCTCATGAATGCTAGTTGGACTTACTAACTGCTGAACCATAACGGGAACTCCTTGAAGATACAACTCTTAACAGAGTCCGCTTGATTTTGATCTAGCATTCCAAACTAATCTAATACAAAATAGAAAATATTTAATCAGCTCTTGGAAGGTGTACATGTACCCACTTTCTGGGCCAAGCCATTCTTCCTGAGTTGGGAGTGAACCTGGCAAACAAGGATTCTTGACTACAGTGAGTGCTCAGACCATGAGAGCACACATATTCTAGAGGTTCTAGCCCCTCATCAGAAAAGGTCCAGGGGTATGTTCATAATAGTTGTACCATAATGGATCAGGACCCCTCATAAAGAGAAGATGCCTTTGTGTTAAAGTCTCACAAGGCAACTCGACAGGAGTGCCAATAGGAGAAAAGGTGATAAAGCCAGATCTTTAAAAAGTGATTTTGACCAAGTTGGTTAAATCTTTCTTTAGGACAGCTAACTTTCAGATTCGTATTCTGTCTTGCTTGGGGAGATGAAAGATTGAAGAGGATTCTTCCTCACTCCCTGTATTGCCCTCACACTTTCCTGGCGTGATCTCTGCCCACTTCAACAGCCTTTCCTTCCTAAAGTGTGATATTGAATGGGTCTGAATAATCAGTATGAGTTCTAACAAATTATGATAGCCACCAGGCAGAGGCCCAGTTTTGAGAATCCTCGTGTATGATAACATCTGGTCTGGTCAAGACATGATGGGGTAGTCTCTCACCAAGAGGATCCCTCTTTGATGCCCCAAAAGAAAGTGAACCACCCAAGATACTGGGTGGTACATCAGTGTCAGGCTCGTTTGCCTGTGGATCTTTCACCCAGGCTTTTCCTGAGAGTTTCCATTGCACAGATCAATACCACCTAGACCCGTACCCTTAGGAAGGTGTCTGGCTGACTCCTTCCTAAGAATGACTCATGGACTGCAGTTCCCACCCAAGGTTCGGCATGGTTTAGGTGTATGTGTTTTCTTTTTTGACATATAGTTTACATACAGTGAGATGCCCAGATTGTGTTGTACAGATTGTACAACAATTTGAGTTTTGACAAATGTATAGACCTTCTATGACTCACACCCAATCAAGATTTAGATCATTTCTGTTACTTCACAAAGTTCCTCTGTGCCCCTTCTCAGTAAGTCTACCCCATGACTTACTTGCGTCCCCAGACACTGACTGTTCTGATTTCTGTCACTGCATATTAGGTTTGAGGCCATGTATTTTAAAACATACAGATTTTCTTAAAATCTTGGTGATGAGAGATGTCAGAAAATAATATTTATTCAAGTAATAACTCAGTGCTTCTCAATGCAGGGGGGTGCCCTCAGGAGACTTCTGGCAGTGTCTTGGAGATATTTTGGACTTGTGATTGGAAGGGGTTGCTACTGGCATCTATTTGGTGGAGGCCGGGGTGCTCTGAGTTTCCTACAGTGCACAGGACAGCCTCTCAACAAAGAACCATCCAGCTCAAAATGTCAGCAGTGATGAGAAACCCTGCAATAAATCTCTGCAGAGCGAATTGTGGCCCTGGGGAGTGTTCATCTGTGGATCTCCCAGGGCTCTGGGGATGAGCTTTGTTTTTTAGTTTAGTTTATTTGTTGAGAGCCTGTAGAAAGCTAGAACGGCAACAGCTGGAGGGGTTTTCTTGGGTGCTACTGCTCTTGTGGCCACATTTCTTCATGTGGAATGGGAATGAGGATGGGCTTAGGTGGGGGAGACTAACGGAAGAGGGAGATGAAGAAAATAACTTGGGCAATAAAAGGGCAGGATTAGTATAATATTAAAACTAGAAAAATGGGCAAGAGGGAAAAATAAAGTAGAAATTAATAACACCTAAAGTACAAGCAACAAAATCAAAAACAAGTGAGACTACATCAAACTGAAAAACCTCTGCACAGCAAAAGAAACCATCAACATAGTGAAAAGACTACCTACGGAATGGGAAAAATATTTGCAAACCATATATCTGATAAGGAGTTAATGTCCAAATATATAAAGAACACATATAACTCAATAGCAAAAAACCAGATAACCCAGATAAAAAATGGACAAAGGACCTGAATAGACATTTCTCTAAAGAAGATAAACAAAAGGCCAGAAGGTACATGGAAGGTACTCAACATCACAAGTCATTGAGAAAGTGCAAATTAAAACCACAGTGAGATCCCACCTCACTCCTGTTACAGTGGCCATTATCAAAAAGACGAGAGACGAGTGCTGGCATGAATGTGGAGAAAAGGGAATACTTGTGCACTGTTGGTGGGATTATAAGTTCGTACAGTTACTATGAAAAACAGTATGGAGGTTCTTCAGAAAAATTAAAAGTAGATTTATCATATGATCCAGCAATCCCACTTCTTGGAATATATCGAAACAAAAATGCTAACTCGTAAAGGTATCTGCACGCCCATGTTCATAGCAGCGTTATTTACAGTAGCGAAGACAAACAGTCCAAGTGTCCATTGATGGATGAGTGAATAAAGAAGTTGTATTTCATTTATATATGTGTGTTTGTGTGTCTGTATATATATAAACATACATATATATACACACATACATACAATGGACTATTGTTCAGCCATAAAAAAATGAAGAAATCCTACCATTTGCAACAACGTAGATGAACTTTGAAGAATTGTACTAAGTAGGAGTTCCCGTCGTGGCTCAGTGATTAACGAATCCGACTAGGAACCATGAGGTTGCGGGTCCGATCCCTGGCCTCGCTCAGTGGGTTAAGGTTCCAGTGTTGCCGTGAGCTCTGGTGTAGGTTGCAGACGCGGCTCGGATCCCACGTTGCTGTGGCTGTGGCGTAGGCCGGCGGCTACAGCTCCAATTAGACCCCTAGCCTAGGTACCTCTTATGCCACGAGTGCGGCCCTAGAAAAGGCAAAAAGACAAAAAAAAAAAAGAATTATACTAAGTAAAATAAGTCAGACAGAGAAAGACAAATATTATACCATCTCACTGATATATAGAGTCTAGACAAGCAAATTAGGGAGTTCCTGTTGTGGTTCAGCGGTAAGGAACCTGACTAGTATCCATGAGGATGTAGGTTCGATCCCTGGCCTCGCTCGCTGGGTTAAGGATCCAGCATTGCTGTGAGCTGTGGTGTAGGTTGCAGATGCGGCTCAGATCTGGTGTGGCTGTGGCTGTGGTGTAGGCTGACAGCTTTAGCTCTGATTCGACCCCTAGCCTGGGAACTTCCATATGCCGCAGGTGCAGCCCTAAAAAGCAAATAATAAAAATAAAATGAACACAAGCAAATTTAAAAACCAAACTCGTAGAAAAAGAAATCAGACTTCTGATTACCTTAGGTGGAGGATGAAGGGAGGAGAAATTGGTGGAAGGTGGTCCAAAGGTACATTCTTTCAGTTTTAAGATACAGAAGCACTAGGCATGTAATATACAACATGTTGACTATAGACAGCACTGCTTACTATATAGGAAAGTTGTTAAGAGTGTTAATCCTAAGAGTTCTTATCACAAGGAGAATTTTTTTCTTTTTTTAAAAAATTATATCTGCGAAGGTGGACCTTAGCTGAACCTATTTAGGTAATTCTTCCACAATATATGTAAATCATACCATCAGGCTGTATACCTTAGACTTATACAGTGATGTGTGTCAGTTATTTCTCAATAAAACTGGAAAAATGCATAAAAATCCAATAAAATGTTAAATTTTAAAAGTGAGTTGAGATTGAAAATAAAACATGAAAATGAGAATAATCATTAAGAACATAAAAGTGACAGTCTGAAAACAGAAGGCTATGAGATGAAAAATATGTGAAAAGTAGATAGGATTAAAGATTGAAAATAGGAATTAAGAATTAAAAAAGTCATGGAGTTCCCGTCGTGGCTCAGTGGAAACTAGTCTGACTAGCATCCATGAGGACGCAGGTTCAATCCCTGGCCTTGCTCAGTGGGCTAAGGATCTGGCGTTGCTGTGAGCTGTCTTGTAGGTCACAGACGTGGCTTGGATCCTGTATTGTTGTGGCTGTGGCATAGGCCAATGGCTAAAGCTCCAATTCGACCCCTAGCCTGGGAAGCTCCATATTCTGTGGGTGCAGGCCTTAAGAAAAAAAAAAAAAAAGGAATTGAAAAGGTCAACACAAGGCATTATATCAAATGAAGATGAAATAGGGGACAATATGAACCTAAAATGCTTGAATGGGAGACTGGGAAAAGGGGTGGGGCACTAGCTGTTGCTGGTAAGGAAAGGCATTGAAACAGAGTTGGGGCAGGGCCACCCAACTGGCTCAGTCGAAAGTCCCCAGTTTAAGCAGTGTTGTTAGTAGGTTGTGGACAGACCCAGAGGGCAAAAGAGCACTGAGTTGGCACCTCCAGATACCAGCAGCCTAATAGGCCCTTTCCAGGAGAGTGGAAAGGGGCTACACTGACTTGGCAATGACTCAATATCATTTATCCTGGATGCAAAAGAAATTAGTGGCAATATTTTCTGAAAGTTACTACCTTTCGAGTATTCCACTTAATGCTTTAGGATGTGTTAATTAATTTTAAACCAGTTTAAGTAATAACCGTTTCTTTTAAAAATAGCTTCTAGGAGTTCCCGCTGTGGCACAGTGGGTTAGAATCCAACTGCAGCGGCTCTGGTCCCTGCAGAGACACAGATTTGATTCCTGGCCTGGTGCAGTGAGTTAAAAGACCTGACTTTGCTGTAGCTGTGGTGTAGTTTGCTCCTGCCACTGGGATTCAGTCCCTGGTCTGGGAACTTCCATGTGCTGTGGGTGTGGCTATGAAAAGAGAAGTAGCTTCTAGCTCTTTATTTGCTTCTGAAATATGGGAACTTTCTTTTTGTGTATGACTCCAGGCATACGTTTCAACAGACCTCTTAAGGTTTTATTTAGCATTATGTGTTTTGTATTACAGAGTAGCCTAATCTTTCACATTACACGCATTGCAAATCTCAGAAATATAATTTCTGTGATACTAAATCATGCCTAAGTAGTTAGAACAAGTTAACTGCTCATTTTTTTGCCTCTCTTTTGTCCATTCATGCAGGCAATATTCTTGTATGTTAGGTACACTTATAGGCACTAGGAATACAGGGTAAGACACAACTCCATTATTTTGAAAGGGCCTCCAATTTGAGAGAGGGAACTTGATCGACATGAATAAATGGATAAATAAGAAAGGAAAAGCAATAAATCTCCCTGCTCTTAGGGATTTGTACAGAACAACACAGCAAGTGTAGAACATTCTAGGCAGAGGAATCAGCATGTATAAGCCTGTGAAGCTAGGAAACAACACAGGAGAAATATAGGGAGTTCAAGTTTTGTGGGAAAAGGCAGAGTGACACAGATGAAATTGAGAAGGTGGTTGGGGTCAGATCAAAACTAGGCCTTGTTTGGCTCACATTAAAGTTCTAGGTAATAAATACCAAAGGATCCAAATAAGAATAGAGGATACTCAGATTTGCAGTTGAGAAAGATCATTCTTTTGTAGTGTGGTTGTTTGAGTCATCCAAGGGCCAGGTGAATAGTTACAATTAAGCTTGTTTAATCCAGTAAAGAAACAAGGGCCCAAAGGAAGACTGTACAGGAGATAAAGAGGAGAGAGTGAATTGAGGTCACTTAACAGACAGAATTATCAGGTTTTAATGACCAACAGGATGGGGATTTTGGTGAAGATGACCTCAGAGTTTATGATTGGGTTGTCTAGTTGGATGGTGGCACCATTCCTGAGAGAAGTAGAAGAGGAGGCATTTTGAGGGGAAAGATGCTAGATGGTTAAGTGCTGTGTAGTACATTTTAAAAATACTTTATTTTTTAAAAAGCTTTCTTGATTCCACAGCACACACCGACCCATCAGGCCTAGTGTGGCCTTGGAGGCACAGACAGGATCCTGATAGTTGGATTCGGGTGTATTTGGTGTAGGAAGCTTGTGTTTCATCCATCTGGAGGTGTGCAGAAGTAATAGGATAAGTGAGCTGGGAGCTCAGGAGAGAGCTCTGGGCTGGAGCTGCATATGTGGGGGTCACTGGCTTCATGTTGAAGCTGTGGGCATGAGTGAACCAGTCAGGGAGAGCAAGGCACAGAAAGAGAGCGAGTTCAGGAACTGAAATTGGGGGGGACTGGCTCTGGGTGGGAATGGAAAGGGAGAGCTTCTGAAGAATTGATTATTAGAATTACGGAAAGAATCTTCACTCTGTTTAATGTATCAGTAGCTAAGATAATTAAAAAACTCCTTGCCTTGTTGATATTGATGTGTGTGTGTGGGGGGGGATACCACGACTGTTTTATAGTTTTAAATACATTCCGTAGCATTTTCTCTATTCTAAAAGTGCACGTGTGTGTGTATCTTTTATTTTACTTGAAAGGCTAAGTAGAAAACCTTAGGAACTACTGTGTTTTGGAAATGAAGATAAAGATGATCTGGAATTTTAAGTCTATGAGAACATGTTTCTTAGGTTCTAACTTCCATAAGACTTCAGGAATACATTTATTTCTCTAACCTGCAGTAAGCCTTTTCCAGAGCAGGAATAACAGGTTACAGATGAGCTGATATTATGCACGTTGTCTGCAGCATTGAGAGAAGGCTTCAGATTGCTTCTGTGTTTTAGGTGATTCAGAGGTCCGTGGGGCCGGCCAGCCTGAGTCTGCTCACCTTCAAGGTCTATGCATCACCAAAAAAGGACTCACCTCACAAAGCTGCTGTGAAGGTTAATGAGGTAACATGTGATATATTTCGAATGTCTGAATTAGTGACTATGGGAAGCATACAAACTGAATACCAGGAAGATATGACAATTCAGAAGGTATTTAAAGGAGGAAATAAATTTCCTTATAGTTTTGGTTTTATTTATGGGAAGCTGCTAAACTATGACTTTTTCAATTTTAATTAATGGTACTTAGCTAAGGACATAATTAAGGATATTGCCTAGATTTTTAGTGGGGAATCTGCTATGTTCTAGAAGATTGTAAGCACAAGTCACTTCTAAGTGATCTGCCTGATTTCTAGGCTGGTTATCAAGCCGGGAAAACATTCACATTTTTTCCTCTCAAGAAATTGAAGACTTGGGCTCATATTACTTCTTTGCTGGATTAGAGATTCATATGTAGGTTCTTAACAAATACTAAATAAATAAAGTAAGAAATCAACTCCGCTGTTTACATTCCTTTTTTTTTGTCTGTAGTTTCCAGTGGTTATTTTGGATATTTAGTTTCTTTTGAGTTGCATTGAAGTATCATAAAGATCTACCTTCAGTCATGACCAGGGTCATTTAAATGATGTTTACATAAAGCTAGCTTTTTTATTTTTTTGCCCTTTACTCTTTTCAGGCTTTGAGACAGTGGCATTTTTGAGCGTGAAGAAGACAGCCAGTGGTGGCTATGAAACATTTCCTCTCTGGGTCGGGGACAAACCTGCTATCCTGCTTTGATTAGCACTAGGCTGATCATTAGGACTAAGTCACATGCTCTTCAGTTACTTTCAAGCTTTTTTTTTCCTACCCCACCTCCCACCCCGCTTTAGAGTAATAGAATCCTTTTTCCAAACTAAATCTAGGGTGGAATACCAAATACCAGTATACAGAATGAGTAAAGGGGGGTTGCTTCATATGCTACCAGGAGAGTGCAGAAGACTATGTTACCTCAGAGCCCTGCTCACTTGACCTTGTCCTTACTGAGTAAGGAAATAAAGTGCAAAGATCCTCTGAAGCAAGTTTCAGGGTGCACATAACCCTTAGTGTAGCTTATGAATTATTAGAAATACGATGTTTACAAATTTGATAATTGAGAGTTCCTGTCATGTTTCAGGTGTTAACGAACCTGACTAGTATCCATGAGGACTAAGTCACACATGAGGACGAAGTTTACATTCTGCACGAGGTTTGATCCCTGACCTCGATCAGTGGGTTAAGGATCTGGCGTTTCTGTGAGCTGTGGTGCAGGTTGCAGATGTGGCTTGGATCCTTCGTTGCTGTGGCTGTGGTATAGGCTGGCAGCTGCAGTTCCAGTTCGACCCCCTAGCCTGGGAACTTGCACATGCTGTGGGTGCGGTCCTAAAAAGACAAACAAAACAAAGCAGAACCAAATTTGATAATTGATTGTTACCTCATTACTGTATACACTTCTGAATTTCTTTTTGTTTTGTTTTTCAATCTCTGCAGCTTTCACTCTACTCTGTTCCTGAGGGTCAGTCTAAATATGTGGAAGAACCAAGGACCCAACTTGAAGAAAGCATCTCCCATCTCCGACATTATTGCGAACCATATACAAGTTGGTGCCAGGTACAGCTCTTCTGAAAATAGAATGAATACATTTTCTGTTTAGTCAATAGTGCAAAGTCTATATTGGCTGCATGCTTACAGAAAAAGGCACAATAAACAGCCCCACCCTAATAGTGCCCAACTTAAAAATGTTTATCAGCGTCATCTCGGGGAGGGGGGAGTGGGGGCCGGTAGCAGAGAGCCCTAGCTTCCTGGGCAGCTGTTGCCATAGCTGCAGAGAGAATTTCCCTCCCCCTGGACAGAGTGTGGCTTCTTGACTAGACTAGATCAGAGGACCATGGTACCTATCTCCTTGGTCAAGGCTATGAAAACATTGTCCACCAGGGAGGATATGGGGCTGGAACTTCAGTGGAAGGAAAAGGATACAATGTAAACATTTATATAAAAATTAGGATGGTTTCTCTCCCCACAGAGATTCTACAAGCCAGTACCACTTGAAACAGGAATGGGTACAGAGCATTTTGACTGCTATAATGGGAGGGTAGATAACTAAAAGAAGGGGTAGTTAACATATTTTAGTACTGAACTGTTTGCCCCAGTAATCAAGGAACTGCATGTACAGATTAACTCTTACTTCTCAGGTTTTAGATCAGGCATTTATCATTATGTTCATGAAAGCATGTCTGCAATTTTTAACATCTGAAACCGAAGTTTACATTCTGCACAATGCTTTCGTGGACTTTGATACACATAGTTGCCATACTTGATTTTGAAAATTGGTGATAAAGTAGAAGTATGTAGATGTGTGTGATGTGGTTTAGGTTTACTCTGCTTTAGATTTATAAACTCAATTTTTATTCAGAACTTTAAAAAAAAATTTTAATTTTCACTGTCTCTGCCAGTGCTGAACTTTGTTCACCAATTTAGAAAGAAAATAGTAAGCATAGACTCTGTCAATAGTATAAATTAGGCCATTGTACTAGAGTATCATAACCATATTATTGAGTTACGAAACACCTAAAGGCTTTACACATAATGTGTTGTAATACACTTAGACTTTCTTCTCTTGTTCTAGATGATTTTTAAACCATCTGATGGTGTTTAAGATAAGCTTAGCACATTTGCAAGTATTTTTGTATCGTGTAGACATGTCTACTGTTATTTCCTCTTGCTCTTTTTTTGTGGTTATAAAAGTACTTTGTCTCTTTACCTTTCAGCCTAGGTTGCTTTTTTGTTTTTTACCTCATTTGTGCAGCAAAATGCCTTTGTAGCTGATAGAATAGTTACCAGCATGTTCATTTGCACTACTTCTAAATAAAAAGTGTTTTTTTGTGATTTTACTGATTTTATTTTCCTATAAAGTCTTCATGAAGGAAAGTATTTCTAATTACTAGCTCCTTCTTCAGGCCTATAAGTTGTAGTCCCTTTTTTCAAAAACTGATTTAGTTTTTCTTCATAGTAAACAGATAATGCTAGCAAAAGAAATGGGCATTCTATACATTGGTCTGTAGTTTTTCTTTTCTTATGTACACAAAAAACTAATAATGGATTTTAATGAAGCAGTAGTCAGTTTTTTTTTAATGTTCTTTATGTCTTCACTCACATTCAGCATTTATTGTTTAGGGCCACTTACCAGTATTAAGATAACTTGCTCTGAATTAATTTAACTGAATTAAATAAAACAAATTCTTTTACAAGTGGCAGCTGGTATTGATACCTTCCCTTACATATTTCTTTTCCCATCTTTATTGTAGATTCCTTGAAGGTGTGTGCCTTCTAGCTAGTGCTTTATTTTCTTTAGGATCATCTGATGTTCATGCACAAAGCCTTTATATTATTGTTGTTGTTAAGAGAATGTTAGTATTTCATTTGCTCAGGATTGGGGTATCTCTCCAAACTTGGGTCCCATTAAAACTGGTCATTCCTGCTTCACATGGGCAGTTTTCAGATAGAGGCTCTAATATAAGGCAAATCAGGAAATAGACTTAATATGAAAGATTTAATCTCACAGGGAAAGGATTTCTACTTCAGTCATCAAAGTGATTTTTTTTTCCCATTCCTTTCAATTTCTACAGAAGAACGAATAGGCTGGGTTGTTGAAACCACTTTACTTGAAATCTTTGCTTCCTGTGGCAATAATAAGCCATTCTGCTGAGCAATTTGCAGTGAAGAGGAAATTACAAAAGAAAAAAACAACACAGAAAAGCTCACATAGATAGTATATGCCTTTGTTCAAAAAGTGCTAATAACACGATAATGTATTCAGTAAAGACATATATTTATTGTTACTCTCTAATCAGCAGATCCTAGTCATTCTTTTTTTTTTTTTTATCTTTTTAGGAAATGTACTCCCAAACTAAGCCCAAGATGCAAAGTTTGGTTCAGTGGGGGTTAGGTAAGTTGATTTTTAATTAGATATGATCGGTTTGTTTGACATTGGACTCTTTATCTGGGATTCTGTAGATGGGCTCCAGGAGATCTGTTAAATTCTTTAAAATTGTATGTAGAATTCTAGAGCTATTTGGATTTTTCTGAAAAAATTTTTATTCAGATTTCAGAGAACTAGGGTCCCCAAACACTCAGCCAGGTCTCTTCAGGATCTTTAGGATTGTTGGCCTAGCAAGTGCAGATACACTGGATTTTGTCTCTTTAAATCTTTTTCCAGGGGTAGTGTCCTAACTCATCAATAGGTTTTCAGAATCTGGATAGCTGATCTGCATGGCCAGTAACACATATGGTAGAAGTTTAGAGGCAGAATGGAACTGGGCTGGTGTGCCTAGGAAAGGCTTTATTGCATAATCCATAGTGTTCCTATATTTTCATTTGTTTTTAATTGCCTTTGTTTTTCACATTCACTTAACACATACACTTATAAACTGGGTTCACAATCTGTGTTCTAAATAATCTCTAAAATAATATTTTGTCCTCCTGATTGGGCATCTCGGCCAGTCGACCTCTTGTTTTTACAAGTGTTTGTTTCCATGACAGAATAAAATAAACATGAGTACAGTTTATTTCTTTGTGAAGATCATCATAGAGTATTGATGTGCTGATACCCCTGAGATTACCAGATACAGTTTTCATTTGAAGACAGACATATTAGTAATTTACCAGTTCTTTAAATTATTCATGTATATTAATTAGTAGCTTAATTTTTTTGTCTGTACTTGTGGCATATGGAATTCTCGGGCCAGGGATTGACTCTGAGCCACAGCTGAAACCTATGTCACAGCTGCAGCAATGCTGGATCCTTTAACACACTGTGCCGGGCCAGGGATCAAACCCACGCCTCTATAGTGATCTGAGTCACTGCAGTCGGATTTTTTTTTTTTTTTTGTCTTTTTATTTTTTATTTTTTTTGGGCTGCACCTGCGGCATATGGAAGTTCCCAGGCTAGGGGTTGAATTGGAGCTATAGCTGCTGGCCTATGCTACAGCCACAGCAATGCAGAATCCGAGCCAGGTCTGCAACCTACACCATAGCTCACAGCAACATCGGATCCTTAACCCACTGAGCGAGGCCAGGGATTGAACCCACGTCTTCATGAATGCTAGTCAGATTCATTTCCACTAAGCCATGACAGCAACTCATGCAGTCAGATTCTTAACATACTGTGCCACAGCAGGAACTCCTAGTACTTTAATTTTAGAAATGCTTATTTAGTGCTTATTATGTATCAAGAACTAGTCTAAGTGCTTTGAAAGTATTAATTTATGTAGAATCCTCATAATAACCCTGGCAGTTAGGTACTTTGTTACCTTCATTTTTTTTTACCTGAGAAAACTAAAGAAATCCTGATCATTTATCTGTATGTGTGACTGATGTGGTCTCTTTATTGTCACTTGGCATTTCCCGTTAATACAGAGCCACAGACATTATTTGTAATATGAGTCCTTTTTTCCCCATTTCTTGTACTGATAATTACTGCAGAGATTCTTAAGAAGACATGTTCTATTATGAGTTGCACTGTTTTCTGCCAAGGCAACCAGTCCATTTCCTAGCAGTCACAGCCAAGACGTGCTGCTGGAAGGTAGGCTTCAGCTTCAGTGCAGTGTTACAGCATATTTCTTTCCCATTTCTTTGTGATTTACCCACTTTGGCTCAGCTTACAAAACCGTCTGGGTGTCCTTCTATCACCTGGCTGTGTACGTGTCTGGAATTGAAAATACTATGCTGATAGGCAAAAATAAAGGGAAATAGAAAATTGTCTCAAATTTCCCAGACAAGAGGTTGAAAAGTTAAAACCAAGTTAAAAGCAAAATAAGTAAAAGGCCAGACAGGAATTAGTGCAGACAACACAAGGCCTATAATAGTATTTAAAATTATCACCACATTTCCCAGAGAACTCAAGAAAATGAAAACTGGCACATATCTAATATTATCTGGAGGAGAGAATGGCCAAGTGTTCCAGTTAGTTCAGATCCATTGACATTTAAGTCACCATCATGGCAGGTATTGAAGAGATAGGCTGATTGAGACAGTGGTCACAACCACCGAGGTGTGTATAATAAAGTGTTCAGTACTAGCAGAAATGCAGAGATAGTTGTAGACCACCATCGAAAGTACTGAAGAAGGAAACTAGTTTAACAGAGATTAAGGGCCATGGCAGCAGTCAGAGAAGGAGTTCTGAGATGAGACTTGAAGGAACAGAGTTAGCCACACCAAAAGCTGGGGGTGGGACTTAGGTGGCTTTCCATACAGAGGGCACAGCATGACCAAGGCTTGAAGCGGTGACTCAGTGTTGTGTGTGCCTGGAAGTGGAAGCAGACAGGAATGCTGAAGATGAGGTTGAAAGATGTGAAGGCTTTTCAAGTCATGACCTAGCTGAAATCCCTTTATTAATTCATTCAGTCTCCATCAGCTTCTAGCAGTGTTTTTGATGAATATCTGTTGAGTGAATATTAACTATATATACACATATGATATATATATATATATATCTTTTTTTTTTGGTTTTTAGGGCTGCATTCGCGGCATATGCAAGTTCCCGTGCTAGGGGTCGAATCGGAGATGTAGCTGCCGACCTACGCCGCAGCTACAGCAACACGGGATCTGAGCCGTGTCTGCGACCTACATCACAGCTCACGGCAATGCTGGATCCTTAACCCACTGAGCGAGGCCAGGGATCAAATCTGCATCCTCATGGATACTAGTTGGGTTCATTAACCACTGAGCCACGACGGGAGCTCCAATATCCACTATTTACCACTTGGGGAAAATGACATACAAGTCTAAGCAGTCCACCATAAGGAGCGGATATTCTGTTTGAGGAGATATTAAAATACACCTCTGAATAACTAAACACAAGGGTGTACAATTAGGTACCAAATGATGGTACAGAAATTAAATATGGTGGTACTTCAGAGGAGAAAGAGAGTCATGGGCCGGTTAGTGTAGGAAAGGCTTTTCTTAGGAGGTTGGACTTAAGCTGGCTCTTATTTGGTGGCATTGGCTCAGTGGAGAGGAGAAGAGAGGAGGCATCATGCAAATAAGGTCCTAAGGCATGTTAGGGCATGCCAAATGGGCTCACGTGTTGCATTTGTTTGTATTTATTTTATCTATCAACAGTGATTATTTCCCGCATATACCTGCACTGCAAGTTTCCTTCATTGTCCAGATTTATTCTGTTCTTTTTTTTTTTTTTTGGTCTTTTCTGTCATTTCAGGGCTGCACCCTTGGCATATGGAGGTTCCCAGGCTAGGGGTCTAATCGGAGCTACAGCTGCGGGCCTACGCCACAGCCCCAGCAACGCCAGATCTGATGCACGTCTGCAACCTACACCACAGCTCACGGCAACACCAGATCCTTAACCCACTGAGCACGGCCAGGGATCGAACCCGCAACCTCATGGTTCCTAGTCAGATTCGTTTCCACTGGGCCGCGACGGGAACTTCCAGATTTATTCTGTTCCTAAGGCTGAATAATGAATTCAGATAGCAAAGGATAAACATTTTTTTTCCCCTGAGTCTAATGTATTTGGTTCCTGAGTTTCAGAGAGCAAGCCACAAAGCTTCAGGTAGCGACAGTTCTATCCAAAGATTTATCCACATTTATTCTGTTTCTGTGTTTGGATAGCAAGGGATCCCTGTATTTGTATTTCTCCCCTTATGAATAATTGAGATCGCTTGCCTTCAGGGACATGAATGTGATCTAACATTACTTAATTGCCAGAATATCATCAGACTAAAAAGTTTTAAAAATTGGGTACTTGCTATGTGATTGGTAAATGGTATTTATATCTCACATAAAAAGAATGCGTTAAAAGTATATTAACAGAAGCATTGAATACATTGTTTGAAAAGCATGATACTACATATGCTAGTTATATATGACTTTTTTGTTTTTTTGTTTTTATTTATTTTTAATTGAAATATAGTTGATTTACATGCCTTATTTCTTAATGAGCAATTTATGGAACTGTTTCCCTGTCTTGATTCTATTGTAGACAGCTATGAATATCTCCAAAATGCACCTCCCGGATTTTTTCCAAGACTTGGTGTTATTGGTTTTGCTGGAGTTGTTGGACTCCTTTTGGCTAGAGGTAGGTACAATTTTGTAGTCTTTTAAAAACAATTCATAGGGGAGAGATAAAATATATGCTTGCAGAGTTCTCATTGTGACTTACCGGTTTAAGAACCCAACATGCCAGATCCTTAACCCACTGAGTGAGGCCAAGGATTGAACCTGCATCTTCATGGATACTAGTTGGATTCGTTTCCGCTGCACCACAATGGGAACTCCATTCAGTAAATTTGACTTTAAACATATACAGAAATTGTAAAAAAAAAAAAAAAATGAAAGAAATTATGTACTCTCTTGGTTAAAAAAAAAAGACACTAGTTGTCCTTTATAGGCATGTTTATTTGGTCAAATTCTTTTTTTTTCCTCTGTTTAGTTAGTTCTTCCTTGATTTTTTTTCCCATTATACCTGGTTTACAATGATAGTTAGGTGTTTTTTTTTTGGTCTCTTCTAGGGCCGCACCTGTGGCATATGGAGGTTCCCAGGCTGTAGCCGCCAGCCTATGCCACAGCCACAGCAATGCCAGATCTGAGCCGCATCTGCGACCTACATCACAGCTCATGGCAACACCGTATCCTTAACCCCCTGAGCGAGGCCAGGGATTGAACCCACAACCTCATTGTTCCTAGTCAGATTCTTAACTTCTTAACTACTGAGCCACGATGGGAACTCCTATTTTGTCAAATTCTTACCACTCTTTATACAGAAAGAGTGAACTTTCATTAACTGAAACCTGTCACAGCTGAGAAACTGTTTCTATATGTTTCACTTTTAAGATCAGACTATTAATTGTAGTAACTAAAAGAGTGATTTCATAGAGATTTTATTAATGTCTTGATGTCTTATAGCTTTGGTCAGTGATGTTAAAAAAAAAACTTTTAAAATACTCAAAATTCGGAGTTCCCTGGTGGCTCAGTGAGTTGAGAATCTAGCCCCTGGCCCAGGAACTTCCACATGCTGTGGGTGCAGCCAAAAATAGAAAACAAAACAAAACAAAAACCTCTTAGGGATGAAAGCTAACAAATATCAACTTAAAATATTATTACACCTCCTGGAGTTCCCGTCGTGGCATAGTGGAAATGAAGCCGACTAGGATCCATGAGGTTGCGGGTTCGATCCCTGGCCTTCCTCAGTGGGTTAATGATCTGGTGAGCTGTGGCGTAGGTTGCAGATGCAGCTCGGATCTGGTGTTGCTATGGCTGTGGCATAGGCCGGCGGCTACAGCTCCAATTAGACCCCTGGCTTGGGAACCTTCATATGCCGCGAGTTCAGCCCTAGAAAAGGCAAAAAGACAAAAAAAATTATTATACCTCACTGCTGGATTACAAAACATTTATGGGAAATACAGGATGATAAAATACTTCACTGTAATGAGGTGAATTTGTCATGGACTACTTGAAGTTTCACTGATTGTAAAATTCAGACTACACAAAAATTCCTAAAATAGAAACATTGTGAACCCTGTAATCAGGTCCCCATAAAAGGTAAGTACAGAGACTAGTTTGGTACTCATTTGTCCAGTAGTAAAAACTTTTTCTATACATACCTTAACAGTTCTTTTCGAATCTGGAGGAATGCTGCCCTGGTGCCACCCCCCAACCTGTGGAATGAACTCCTTGTTGTAGTTTTTGTGCTCTCCTCCCATCTTGGGAGGAATATGTAAGAATTAAATTTAGAGTTTATTTTTACTCATTAACTTGGCAATAGTTGAACCAAGTCTTTGTCCCAAACTTCTTTCCCCTCCATCTGTAAAGCTGTCCAGAAAAGCATTCTTATCTTATTTAGATAGTGTTTAGAGTTGATGAAGATTCCCAAGGCCAGGGTGTTGGAATGTTGCCTGGGTGTTAGGGAGTCAGCAGTATGGAATTAAGTGAGATTAGCTTCCTCCTTCCCTCTCTGTGGGTAGAGCGTGTGAGAATCTTACAGCCCTAAAGAAAGCTCCCCGTGCTGTGCATGCATTTTACACTGTGTTTATCTCTTGCACATGCCCTGGGGTGACCATCCTGAGGAGTACTAGGGACTGTGCCCTCCTGGGCAGAACAGCAGTGTCAGGCCACCCACTACTGCGGGTCCTCCTCCTTTGTTTTTGTTAGGTTGTTTGTTTATATGTTCTTCTCTCTGTCCTTTTTCTGAGAGGGACCGGTAGTATTAAAATAATTTAAAATCGTAATTCTTTATCAGAAAAGTACACACACACACACACACACACACACACTCATGAGCACATACCAAACAACAGATCTTTTCCTGTGGGTACTAGGGTACAAGGGCCTGAGGTAGGACATCGTCAGGGGGTCCCCAAGCAAGAAGAATGTGAGGGTATTTATGTTTATGGGCAGTCAGGGCAGTTTGCAGACCCCCTCCAGGTAGATGGTCCCCCTATGCTGGCAGTAATAGGATGGGCTCAGAAGGTCCCTCCTAGTAGGGTGTCTCTTTTTTTTCAGTCTAATATCTTATTTAATTTTATTTTTTAATAAAAATTATATGTATATTTAAGTTGTACAGCATGATGTTTTAGTGTACATATACATAGTGAAGTGATTACTAGAGTCAAGCAAATTAATGTATCTTCTCACATAATTATCTTTTTTTGTGATGAGAACACCTGAAATCTCCTCTCAGTAAATGTCCAGGGTTCAGTGTAATTAATTGTAGTCATCATGTTGTATATCCTACATAGCTGCACCTCTGTACCCACTGACCGCTCTCTCCCCATTTCCCCCACCCCCCACTCCTGATACTCCCTTTTACTCTCTGCTTCAATATATTTGACTTTTTTAGATTATCCATGTCAGTGAGATTATGCAGTGTTTTTTTCTCTGGTTTATTTCACTTCGCATAATTGTCCTCCAGGCCCATCCATATTTTTACACATGGTAGAAAGTCCTTTTTAAAGGTTGAATAATACTCAATTGTAAATATGTACCACAATTTCTGTATTCATTCCTCTACTACTCTAGGTTGTTTTCCCGTCTTGGCTATTATGAGTAATGCTGCAGTGAACGTGGGATACTTCAAGGCACTGATTTCATTTCCTTTAGATATAGTCCCAGAAGAGGGATTGATGGATCGTATGGATAGGGTTTCTTGAGCATATAGCAAATAATGACGATGAGGGTGGCCAGGACTGTGGTGATGACAAGAGGTACCTCTCTGGAAGAGAGATGATTGGATGGTCATTCAGGGGAAGTGGGCCCGGCCAGGCCACTCAAGGGTGGCAGGTGGTTGTTGCCCACTATTGTTGCCTTCTGGTGGCTCCCTCCAGCACTGGCAGCCAGTGGTTCCCCTCTGGTATTGCTGAGAGTTCAGTCCACACCACTGGCTTCTTGTGAGGTATGGGCATGGGGATAGGTGGGGAAGGAAGGAGTGTGTGTGTGTCTGTGCACGTGTGCGCACACAGGGCATTGCACTTTGTTCCAGAAGTTCTGGGACCCTCAACTCATTGTGTGAACCAGTAGGAGCTAGAGGCCCAAAAGCTGCTGCTTATCCACTTTCCCTAGAAGAATGAAACATGGCTGGCGTGTTTGCTGTCTTTCATCTGGTCCTCACCTTCGTAAGCTGCCCAGGCGCTTAAAGCTTCAAGTGTACAGGTGGGATCCCAGGGGTAAAACAGGCTTTTCTCTTCTACAGTAATTATATCCTTTCAGTCAAGGCAATAGGAATGGGAGAGAAACATTTTTAAGAATCTATATTGAGGAGTTCCGGCGTAGCGGAAATGAAGCTGACTAGGAACCATGAGGTTGCGGGTTCAATCCCTGGCCTCGCTCAGTGGGTTAAGGATCCAGCATTGCCATGAGCTATGGTGTAGGTCGCAGACAGGGCTCGCATCCTGCGTTGCTGTGGCTGTGGCGTAGGCCATCAGCTGTAGCTCTGATTCAACCCCTAGCCTGGGAATCTCCGTGTGCCGCGGCTGCAGCCCTAAAAACCAAAAACACACAAACAAAAAACAACAAAAGAATCTAGGTTGGTAGTATTTGTATTCTTTTCTGTAACACCAGTTCCATTTTTGAGGATTTATTTGTTTAAAAGTTTAAAACCAGTGAACATCACCTATATTCTTCTGTATAAATGTTCGTAACATGCTTGCACAAGCATCTATATGTGTACCATTTCAAAAACACTGTGCCTCTCAGTGAGACTGTTTCTTGTGTCAAGTCCATTTTTAGTGTGTTCTTCTGTTTTACCCTCCACCACTTTTTTTTTTTTTAATAGTATGAATTTTTTTCCTTTTTTTGGCTGCCACACGGCCAATGGAGTTCCTGGGCCAGGGAAGATCCGAGCCTTAGTAGCTACCTATGCCACAGCTGAGGCAACCCTGGATTCTTAACCACTGTGCTGAGCCAGGGACCAACCTGCGTCCCTGCACTCCTGAGACACCACCGATCCCATTGTGCCACAGCAGGAACTCCTCTACCAGCTTTCTTATTCTCATTTCCAGGTTTCTCCCAGCTTTCCATTCTGCTGTCTGTTCTGTTCATTTCCGTTTCCCAGGGCTCTACGTCTTCCCACGGTCTAGACTGAGACCCATTCAGTTCAGCTGTTGTATTGGGACGTGGCTTCATGCTCTCTAGGGTTTGACCCCCTTTGCCTGGGTTCTATGTTTTCTTCATACTTGCTTTGCCATACTGTTGAACTCTATGCTCATGTCACTTTCAAAAGAGCCTGTGTTGGGAGTTCCCTCTGTGGCACAACAGGATTGGCAGTATCTCTTGAGCACCGAGACGGAGGTTTGATCCCCAGCCTGGCACAGTGGGTTAAGGATCCATTGTTGCCACAGTTGCGGCTTAGGTTACAACTGGGGCTGGGATTTGATCCCTGGCCCAGGAATTCCATATGCTGAGGGGTGGCCAAAAAAGAAGGAAAAAAAAAAGGAAGAACTTCAAAAAAGGCTGTATTGGGGGTAAACTTGCCAGATTTGGGCAAGTCTGAAAATACTCATACCAGGTGATAGTTTGGGCGTAGAATTTGTTTTCCATCAAAACTTTGAAGGGTGTGTCTTGTAGTATCCAGCAATGAGGATGTGAGAGTCAGCAGCCAGTCTGCATGCTTTTTCCTTCTAAAGTATTCACTTTTTTTCTGGAAACTTTGAGAATCTTCTTCATTTTCTGAACTTCCATGGTGCTATGACTACGTACAGATGTTTTCATTCCTTGGTTGACATTTTAGTGGCTTGTAGCCCTCAGCTGTAGGAGGGTATTTGAGAATTTACTGTCTTTCTTTCATGAACTCGAATTCGTGATTGAGCTATTTAAACTGACCCCACATGGCTCTTATATTTTCTTGATTATTTTGTTTTATTCCTCTTGAACTGCTTTGGTCATTTCCAAGAGCTCTTTTTTGCTCTCTGAATGTTTTTTGCATAGAACTCAATTTTTTCATTTTTCTTTCAGTGCAGTAGCTTCCTGAATTTATCGATGACACTTAGTAACAGGTTTCGTTTTAAGTTCTGTTTCTTTTGGGGTCATTTTTCCTTCTTGCTTGTCTTGATCTTCTCTTTTATGCTATACTCTTTCTTCAAAGGACTAGTGTACAATCATGTTTAACAACAAGGCGATTGAAACTCTAGTAAGAACTTTTTGCATATAGATGGGGCTTGTTGGCAAGCAGGTTCGCCCTCAGAGTAGGCTGGAAGGGAACTGACCTTAGATGGGGGGTGACTCTGCCCGGTGCCCAGCTAAGGAAAGCTCTCCTCTCTGGCACTAACACACATAATGCACTCACACCAGCTATCTCCATTCTCAGCAGGAAGTCCATGGCATTGCTTTAGAGATACCCTGCCCTGCTTTTAAGATTTTTGTCTGGAGAGATGATCTGGTCCCTGGCAGCCTTTCTACAGGCCTGGCACAGAGGAAGGAGAAGCACGGCATGGTCCGTGCACAGGATCTGTATTTGTCCCCATCTTGATCCCTGGTTGCCCTCTCCACCCTCCATGGGACCTGCCATTTGTAGACTGCCAAGGACATTCTGCTCTCTATTCTGCTGTGGCCCCTCCTCAGGACTTAAAGGCTGTGTGTCCTCTGGCTCCCAGCCACTCTCCATTTTCTGAAACTTGGTTGACACTCTTTAATAGCCTATTGCCCCTCCATACATTTTCTCTTAATTGTGTGTAAAATTATCTTTATTTTATTCTTTACTGTTATTTTTATGGGGCATTAAAAGGGAGGAGAGAGAAATGCTTGCTTTCAGTATTTAAATAGGAAGCCAGTTTCCTATAAAAGAATGTAAACCTTAGAAACCAAAATAATGTATGGTTTTCTTTTCAAAACAATCTCTTCCTATTCCCTTAGAAATGGTGGTTCTTTTGAAAATATTGTACTGATGAAAAAGGCCAGGTGCAAGAACTACATATTATTTAATTTCACTTATATGAAATGTCCGTAATAGGCAAATCCATAGAGATTGAAAGTAGATTAGCACTTTCCTAGGGCTGGGGGTAATGGAGAAATTGAGGAGGTAGGTAATTGCAAACCGACATGAAGTTTCTTTTTGGGTGATGAAAATATTCTAAAATTGATCGTGGTGATGGCTGCACACCTCTGTGAATACGCTAGAAGCCATTGAATGGTACACTTTAAGTGGCTGAGTTGTATATCTCGCTAAAGCAATGAAAATGTGGTGGTCCTTTTTGGTGCATGTGATATTAGGCACATTCTCTTGTCAGTCTAGGACCAAAGAAGTCTTATTCACGGATTTCCCATTGTGGCTTAGTGTGTTAAGAACCCACCTAGTATCCATGAGGATGCAGGTTTGATCCCTGGCCTCACTCAGTGGGTTAAGGATCCAGCATTGCTGCAGGCTGTGGCATAAGTTGCAAATGCAGCTCAGATCCTGCGTTGCTGTGGCTGTGGCATTAGTCTGGAAGCTGTAGCTCCGATTCGACCTCTAGCCAAGGAACTTCCATATGCCGCAGGTGCAGCCCTAAGAAAAAAAGGAAGAAGAAGTCTTATTCCTTTACAAGGCAAACTGTGATGGTAAAGATAATGAATCATCTCATGGTGTCCACTACCTTTTTTTTTTAATTACTCAATGAATTTTACTACATTTATAGTTGTACAACACAAAGTCCGTGAGTCAGTATCTGATCTGGAAAGAAGTTCATGATGTCCTTTTTTAAATTCCACATGTAAGGGATAGCATTTGATGTTGGTATCTCACTGTCTGACTGACTTTACTTAGCATGATAATTTCTAGGTTCGTCCATGTTGCTGCAAATGCTGATATTTCTCCTTTTAATGGCTGAATAATATTCCACTGTGTGTATGTACCACAGCTTCTATATCCACTCCTCTGTCATTGAACATTTCGGTTGTTTCCATGTCTTGGCTATTGTATATAGTGCTGCAATGAACATTGGAGTACATGTGTCTTTTTGGAGTCATAGTTTTCTCTTGATAGGTGCCCAGGAGTGGGATTACTGGATTAAATGGTAATTATAGCTTTAGTTTTCTGAGGAATCTCCATACTGTTTCCACAGTGCTTGCACCAATTTACATTCCCACCAAAATGTAATAGGGTTCCCATTTCTCAACACACTCTCCAGCATTTAATGTTTGTATACTTTTTTTTAGATTTTTAAAAAAATTACTTAATGATTTTTATTATATTTACAGGTGTACAACAATCACAACCAAATTTTATAGCATTTCCATCCCAGACCCTCAGTACCTCACCCCACCCTCCAGCCTGTCTCATTTGGAAACCATAAGTCTTTCAAAGTCTGAGTCAGTATCTGTTCTGCAGAGAAGTTCATTGTGTACTTTTTTTTAGATTCCACATGTAAGTGATAGCATTTGATGTTGGTGTCTCATTGTCTGACCGACTTCACTTAGCATGATAATTTCTAGGTCCATCCATGTTGCTACAAATGCTGCTATTTCTTTCCTTTTAATGGCTGAGTAGTATTCCATTGTGTATATGTACCACATCTTCTTTATCCACTCCTCTGTTGATGGACATTTAGGTTGTTTCCATGTCTTGGCTATTGTATATAGTGCTGCAATGAACACTGGAGTACATGTGTCTTTTCGAGTCATGGTTTTCTCTGGATAGATGCCCAGGAGTGGGATTGCTGGATCAAATGGTAATTCTATTTTTAGTTTTCTGAGGAATCTCCATACTGTTTTCCACAGTGCTGGCACTGATTTACATTCCCACCAACAGTGTAATAGGGTTCCTTTTTCTTCACACCCTCTCCAGCACTTATTGTTTGTGGACTTTTTTTTTTTCTTTTGTCGTTTTAGGGCTGCACCCCCTGACATATGGAGATTCCCATGCTAGGGGTCTAATCGGAGCTACAGCTGCTGGCCTACACCACAGCCACAGCAATGTGGGATCTGAGCCACATTTGCAACCTACACCACAGCTCACGGCAATGCCGGATCCTTAACCCACTAAGCGATGCCAGGGATTAAATCCACAACCTCATGGTGCTTAGTCAGATTCGTTTCCGCTGAGCCATGATGGGAACTCTTTTTTTTTTTTTGGCTTTTTAGGGCCGCACCCGGTGCATATGGAGGTTCCCAGGCTAGGGGGTCCAATTGGAGCTACAGCTGCTGGCCTACGCCACAGTCACAGCAATGTGGGATCATTAACCCACTGAGCGATGCCAGGGATCGAATCTGCAACTTCATGGTTCCTAGTTGAATTCGTCTCCACTGCACCACGACGGAACTCCTGTGGACTTTTTGATGATGGCTATTCTGGCCAGTGTAAGGTGGTACCTCATAGTGGTTTTGATTTGCATTTCTCTAATAATAAGTGATGTTGAACATCTTTTCATGTATTTTTTTGACCATCTATATGTCTTCTTTAGAGAATTGTCTGTTTAGATCTTCTGCCCATTTTTTTATGGGGTTGTTTTTTTGGTATTGAGCTGTAGGAGGTATTTATAAATTTTGGAGATTAATCCCTTGTCAGTCGCTTCATTTTGCAAATATTTTCTCCCATTCTGTGGGTTGTCTTTTCGTTTTGTTTAGGGTTTCCTTTGCTGTGCAGAAACTTTTAAGTTTAATGAAGTCCCATTTGTTTATTTTTGTTTTTATTGTCATTAGTCTAGGAGGTGAATATGAGAAGATGTTGCTGTGCTTTATGTCGGAGAGCGTTTGGCCTGTTTCCCTCTAAGAGTTTTATAGTATCTGATCTTATATTCCATTACCTTTTTTTTAATAGGTTCAAAAATAAAGAAGCTGGTGTATCCACCTGGTTTCATGGGATTAGCTGCCTCTCTTTATTATCCACAACAAGCCATCGTATTTGCCCAGGTAAGTTAGATCTAGGAAGCTAGTATGCCCCTCATTCTTGCTTATGTATGTATGTGTTTACTGCTTAGTTTTATTTTATGGCCTTTGTAACACTGGACTAAAATTCATTAGTACATTAATGTTTTTCTCTGCTAAATACCTCAGTTCTAGCCTTCCAATGTCAGTATTCAGAGAATGCATGTTAATTTGAATATTACTCAAAGAAAGCTTAATTTTTTTGCATACTTACATAGAAGTCTGGAGATGCAGGTTCCAAAGATGATAGTTATGGGTCATTCTCAGTCTGGGTGTATCTGGTCACAACCTGCCCTCCTTGGAGTTGCAGGCACGGGCTTGTGCTCTGGCCCTCCGAGCCTTCTCCCTCGTCCTGGTGCCAGCCTCACTTTTCTTGCTGGGAACTTCAGGGAGTGCATTCCCCTCTGCTGGGAAAACTCTTCTCAGTGCTGCCTGATGGCTGCTCTTTTCCTACCCTTAGGGCTCAGCTTGATGGCATCCTGGCAAGCAGAACACAGTGGCGGGAACATGGGTAAAGCCAGTGCCTTAGTCAGGTCGAGGTGCGGTAACAAGATACCACAGATTGTGAGGCTTAAATAACAGAAATTTATTTTCTCACAGTTCTGGAGGCTCCAAGTCCAGATCATGGTGTCAACAAGGTTGGTTTCTCTGGAAGCCTCTCTCCATGACTTGTAGATGGCCACCTTCTCACTGTGTCCTCACACGGCCTTGTCATTGTGTGTGCACTTCCCTGGTACATAATGATACCAGTTATATTGGATTAGAGCTCCACCTTTATGACTTAACTTAATTACCTCTTTAAAGGCCCTGTCTCCAGATGCAGTCACATTGTGGGTTAGGGCTTCCACACAGCATTTGGGGGGACACAATTCAGTTCATAACAGCTGGACCAGCAGTTCTGAATGTAGTTCCAGGACCAGCAGCATCAGGATCACCTGGGAACTTGATAGAAATGCAAATTTTCAGCCCCCAACCCAAACCTACTGACTCAGACACTCTGAGGGTTAGGCCAGCAATCTATGTTTCAGCAAGCCCTCTGGGGAATTCTTAACAAACCCATGATATTTGAGAACCACTGATAAAGGTTCCTTCAGGGCAGCGGTGTCTTGGTGTCTGTAATTAGTGGGACTCTGCACGTAGAATCCCTTGGAAAACTGGCAGGAGCAAGGTTTTGAGGTCCTAGACAGCTTAGGAAGACAGAGACCCATTTGCTAAAATTGCCGTATCACACTGAGACTTGGTCCTGGGAGGAATAGCAGTGCCATCAGCAGAATTGGGCCCTGAGGGCTCTGAGCCAAACTGACCTGACACTGAGCTCCGTGGAGTCCTTGTGACAGGATTGAGTCTAGATTCCTAGACGGCACTGCAATTGTAGGTGGGAGTCCAGTGGCTACAACTGTATGAAATTGTTGGCTTTGGTGGCAAATACCAGTAAGATCTTTCTAGCATGGGCTTGACATTGTTATAGCAGTCCTGGAAGCAGACAATTACTGTTCCTCTGCCTGCTTGAGCCTCCGCTCTGGAACAGTGAATCATGTCAGCCTGCCCTAAGTCATAAAAATAATCAAACATCATCTCAGTCTGTTACAGTTAAATAGTAAATGGATAGGGTGGAGAGGGTCGGCTTGGCTGCTGGTTGAGAAGCATGTGTGACTTCTGAGTAGAGGTCTTTTCTATCATATATGCTACAGCACGTGTTGCAAAAGATTTTTTTGTATCCACAAGTAAAATAGTAGAATGCAGATCTGAGTTCTATTCTGATTTATTTTTAAAGTCAGTGGAACCGAATATTGTCTTTTATTTTGTACCCAGAGCAAGCCAGGACAAAGCAATTAACTGTTTTCACTACAGAAACATTACTGAGCTGTTTGGGATGATGAAAAAGTTCTGAATCTGGATGTGGTGATAGGTGCATGACATTGTGAAAATAGTTAATGCCACTGACTTACACACCTGAAAATGGTTAAAATGGTAAATTTTATATTATGTGTATTTTGCCACAATAAAACAAAACAGAAATCAGTGATTGAAAGAAAATTTTTGATACTGTTTTAGTGTCTTTTAGACCCCATTTCACAGTGTCTTGTCTTTTTTTTTTTTATGAATGCCATGACTTTGGACAAGCTGCTTAACACTTACATTCTGTTTTCTGTTCAGTAGTGTTTGGACAGAAGTACTGTAAGAAATCCCTTAAAGTGATGGTGAATATTATTTTTCTCTCAGAAATTTAAAACACCAAGAACAGTGCCATATTCATGGTAAATGCTTGGCATGTCTACCAGTGGGTCTGAGAATCATATCATATTTTAAAAGAAGTTGGAGCAGTTATATGTGAGCCACACGGGTTAATAGATGCAAAGTATTGCATTTGGAATGGATAAGCAATGAGATCCTGCTGTATAGCACTGGGAACTGTGTCTAGTCACTTGTAATGGAATGCGATGGAGGATAATGTGAGAAAAAGAAAATATATATATATATATGAGACTGGGTCACTTTGCTATATAGTAGAAATTTGACAGAACACTGTAAACCAACTATAATAGAAAAAATAAAAATCATTATAAAGAAAAAGAACAGTTGGAGCAACTAAAAAACTTTAAGTTGTAAGGGACCAGCATGTTGCAACAACCACTGGATTTACTAGCACTGTGATCTTGGACAAGTCACTTGGCCTCTGAATATTTCCCTGTAATCTCTGGCTACTTACCACATAAGGTTGTTATATAGAATAGAGCTAAATCATGTGAATATGCTTTGTAAACTGAAATGCTATCTACAGACAAATTATAAAAATTAGGAGAGAATAACTGCTTTCAGAAACTTGAAGTGCTGTCATGTAGAAGAGAAACCAATATTGTCCTTCCTAAGTAGGACCAATGAATGCAAATTATTAGAAGCATTTTTTAAGGAAAGCTCAATACTTAAAATATTCCCAACAGTTAAAGCCTGTAGGCCAGAGATGGACAAGTGCATTTTAAAGTAGTGAGCTCACTGACCCCAAAATGTTCTTTGGCCCTGAGGTCTGCCTCTTAGGATGTTGTAGAAAGGATTTTGGAGCAGGAGGCAAAGTCCCTGTAGAAACTCAGAGATTATGTCTTGGGGGATCTGGGAAAACTGGAAGTACTTTACTGGGTTCACCTGTTTTTTTTTTAACCTAGCCCCTAAAAAGAATGATTGATTTCATTCAGCTTGGCAGACGTGACTTGGTTGGCTGTTATGTGCTAGATGTGAGGTAGAAACCTTCTTTCTTGTCTGATTTTCTGGAATATTCTTTGTCAGCAATGATTTACATTTTTTTCCTTGAAATTGTGAAAGTTTGAAAGGTACATCTATAATTTATGGCAAATTATTTCAAACAATAATTGTACATGGCCAGACTTTTTCTTTTTCTTATGCTATCATTCTTACTATCTTTTTTTCTCCTTAAACTTCCTTTTTATTTTTTCCATTGCTTAATGAATTTTATTACAATTATAGGTGTACAAAAATCATCACAACTCAATTTGATAGCATTTCCATCCCAAACCCTCAGTGCATCGCTCTTACTGTCTTTTTGAAAAAATTTTATTGGGGTGTAGTTGATTTACAATGTATTATTTTCAGGTGTACAGCAAAGTGAATCAGTTATGCATATACATGTATCCATTCTTAATGTTTTTTATTTGCGTACATTGCCCAGTTTTAATGTGTTTGTCCCAAGATTTCTGTTGTCGTCTTATGCTTAAATACAGTTCTTTTGGAAACAGGACAAAAGAAAATAGAAAATTCTCTTTCTTACCACTTCATGTATGGAATGGCAATGGATCTTTTATATTTTGTTTCAAGGTCAGTGGAGAGAAATTATATGACTGGGGTTTACGAGGATACATAGTCGTAGAAGATTTGTGGAAGGAGAACTTCCAAAAGGTAAGAAAGATCTTTTTCATTATCTTTCTTCTGGTTTAAATATGTGGTTGCTCTAGGGTTTTATAAAATTCTTGATAACCCTGTTGCTTGCTCTTGCATTTTGTTTTTTGTTTTTTGTTTTTTTCCATTGCTTCTAACTCAGATTCTCTGGTGGCCTTCATTAGAGGAGGAATAGAACTTTTGTGCATTTGATTATTTTCAGCAGGGCTGAATAAATGGTGGCCATAAAATGCCTTCCACCTCAGTCTAAGAGCATAGTTTCCACTGTATTATATTTGCAATTTGCTCAAAGTGTTGCATATTATCTGAAAATTTTATCGAAAGTAGATTCAAAGGGAATATGCTATGCTCCCAGCAAAAGACAAATAACCCAAACTCCTCCTCTTGCTATTTCACTCATCACAGGCTTCATACTTTGCTCTATCAGTACCGTGTCTATTCATCCCCTAGCCTTCTGGGCCCAGTTAAGGGCATAAGCCATGGCGTATAGGGGACCAGCCACCAGTTACAGGCCACATCCCCTGTGCTGACTGGTGAACAAGTGGCAGAAAAGAGGAAGTCGTGGAATTATAAGGACGTGTCATTTTTCATCTCTTCTCGCAGCCACTTACCTGATTCAGTGTTGACCATGTTTGCTGGAACATTGTCTTTCCTCTGATAAGAAAGAGTGAATATAGATCAAGGCGTCATGTCTCCTCCAAGCACTCAGAGGCACAACTCAATAAAGAAGAATTAGATTTTTTTTTTAACATAACTTCTGTATCATAGAACACTTTTGTCTCCTGTCATCTCAAATCAAAATACTCTTTAAAAATACAAATACCTATCTCAACATTAAAATCCAGGATTTTGAACTAGAATTTGCAAGTAATCTTATAGAATAAATTATAAACCCTACTCATTAGTTACATAAATGATCTTCCAGTGAAATCTTAAGACGAATTTTTGTCCTGGTGATTTCTAAAGGAATTAGTCTCTATCAAGCCTGTTTAAACTAGGTCTTGAGTAGAAAGTTCTATATTAATATCAAGTGCTCTTTGACAATCCTTTTTAAAGAATAAACACTCACAGTTTTATTTTCATTTCTCTGACATTTTCTTTAGAAACTTTCTTTCCTGTTTAAAAAATTTCTTAAGTCCACACTGAGTTTAATATGGGAAAGGAAATAGAATGTCAGGAAAGCTGTACATGGCCTTAGAAATGTGGAAAATGAAACTCAGCCTCAGTTCTGAGTGCTCACTGTTGTATCTACACAGAACTGATGTGAATGAAAGCCACGGGGGGTTCCCCAGGAGGCTCTGAGCACTCAGTGTGTGTCAGACAGAGCGTGCACACCAACAGGACTGGTGGGAATGTAAGCTAAAGCAGGCCAGCTTTTTATGGTCATTTAAAAATGCTGTATATTAAAGCTCCTAGATTTACATTCTAGTCTCTAAGGAGCTGAGCTAATAAAGATGCCTAATTAGCCCAGGATTGGCTTCCATGGCTTCCTCTGGTCTTGTCTCTATGCCCTTGCCCTTTTCACCATTGCTGAGAACGTCATGTTCTTCTATTTGTTTACTCTCAGAGCACAATTCTCATGACAGCTATCTTTTCTGAATAGAAGGTAATAAAATGGATGTTGACTACTTAAACATTTAGCACAAATTTAAATGAAAAATAGCCTAAGACCCTATTAATTCAAGATTTGATATACTCAGATTTCGGGAATTATTTGATAGTGAAATGCCATTGTTTTTTATTGATTTCCCTGCTGCTGGATTTTGTTGGATTTTATTTCAGGTTTTTGTTTTGTTTTGTTTTTGCTTTATTAATGACAGCAAAGATTTAAGCTACCCTGGAACAGGAATCTTTTGGGGCCCAGGAACTCTTTGAAGGGAATTGGGAACACTTCATGAAGGGGATTTTTGTTTGTTTCTTAGTTTGTTTGGGCATTGGTTTTCTTTCTTTTTAAAATGAGTATCAACAATTTTATTTATTTATTTTATTTTTTATCATAGTTGATTTATAACGTTATGTCAATTTCTGCTGTACAGCAAAGTGACCCAGTCATACATATATGTATGCATTCTTTTTCTCATGTTATCTTCCATTATGTTCTATCACAAGTGATTAGATATAGATCCCTGTACTATACAGCAGGACTTAATTGCTTATCCATTATAAATGTAATAGTTTACATCTGTAAACCCCAAACTCCTGGTCAATCCTACTCCCCTTGCCCCACCGCCCTTGGCATACACAAGTCTGCCCTCCATGTCTATGAGTCTGTTTCTGTTCTGTAGATAGGTTCGTTTGTGACATATTTTAAATTCCACATATAAGTGATATCATATATATATATATTTTTTGTCTTTATGCTTTATCTAGGGCTGCAGCCGCGGCATATGGAGGTTCCCAGGCTAGGGATCTAACAGGAGCTGTAGCCGCCTGCCTTTGCCACAGCCACAGCAACGCGGGATCCAAGCTGCGTCTGCAACCTTCACCCCAGCTCACGGCAACGCCGGATCCTTAACCCAATGAGCAAGGCCAGGGATCGAACCCGCAGCCTCATGGTTCCTAGTCGGATTCATTAACCACTGAGCCACAAAGGGAACTCCTCATATGGTTTTTGTCTTTCTGACTTACTTCACTTAGTATGAGAATATCTAATTGCATCCATGTTGCTGCAAATGGCATTATTTTGTTCTTTTTCATGGCTGAGTAGTAGTCCATTGTGTATATGTACCACATCTTCTTATTCCATTTATCTGTCAATGGACATTTAGGTCGTTTCCATGTCTGGGTTATTGTGAATAGTGCTACAGTGAACATAGGGATGCATGTATCTTTTTGAATGAAAGTTTAGTATAGATGGAGTTCCCGTTGTGGCTCAGTGGTTAACAAATCTGACTAGGAACCATGAGGTTGTGGGTTCAATCCCTGGCCTTGCTCAGTGGGTTAAGGATCCGGCGTTGCCGTGAGCTGTGGTGTAGGTCACAGACATGGCTCGGATCCCGCGTTGCTGTGTCTCTGGCATAGGCCGGCGGCTATAGCTCCGATTAGACCCCTAGCCTGGGAACCTCCATATGCTGCAAGTGCGGCCCTAGAAAAGGCAAAAAGACCAAAAAAAAAAAAAAAAGAAAAAAGAAAGTTTAGTACAGATATATGCCTTGGAGTGGGATTGCTAGTTCATATGGTAGTTTTATATTTAGTTTTCTGAGGAACCTCCATGCTGTTTTCCATAGTGGTGGTACCAGGAAATTGGTTTTTCAAGTCAGGCTTCAATTCTAGTATCAGGTGCAATCTGATTCATAATTGTTTGTACTATAATAATGTAACAGATACACGTTCTTTTGGTTGTAAATAGTCAAAAAAATTTGTGGACATTGTGTTTAAAATGGGGCCCTAAAATTTTAAGTAGTATAAATGACAGTTCAGTTCTCAATTATATTATTTCCCAGGGATCTATATTAGTCTCAGAAACCCCAAGTAAGTCTGTGGCATCATTTGCTCTCCCGTATCCCTTTCCCTTTTAAGAATTAATTCTACATGTTTGTACTGAGTCTTCTACCAATGAAGTTTGGATGAGGTGATCCTTCAATTCTGTCCTTGGTCAGTGAAGAGGAATTTATCTGCTTCAGCTAAAATGAATTTTTTTGTCAGAACTGTAAAGCAAAATGGGTTTGTCTAGAAACACTGTCATCGTAGTGGGTCTAGATCTTTTTCCTTTTTTGAGATAAAGGAACGTGTAAAGTATATGATATAAATGTAACATATAAAATAACTGTGTGCACACACACATACATATAGTTTAAAATCCAACAACGTAATGACCACATTTATACCAACCAACCAGCCATCTTTAAAAGTAGGAAGTTTCCACTGTCTTCCAAGTTCTCCATGGGACCCTCTGTCTCCCCAGAGAGAACCACTATCCAGAATTTTGTGCTTTTCATTCCCTTGTTTTTCTTTGAACTTTTAGTTTAGCCACATACATACTTATTCTAAAACACTGTGGTTGGACCTGCCTGGTTTTTGCCTTTATAACATGAATAACTGTATCAAATGTACATATAGATAAATATATAGTTTATCTAGTTGGAGTTAACCACTGAGCCACAAAGGGAACTCCTGTAGCTTGAAAAATTTTATAAGGAGTTCCCATCGTGGCTCAGTGCTTAACGAATCCGACTAGGAACCGTGAGGTTGTGGGTTCTATCCCTGGCCTTGCTCAGTGGGTTAAGGATCTGGCGTTGCTGTGAGCTGTGGTGTAGGTCACAGACGTGGCTCGGATCCTGCGTTTCTGTGGCTGTGGCGTCGGCCAGCAGCTACAGCTCCAATTAGACCCCTAGCCTGGGAATGTCCATATGCTGTGGGTGCGGCCCTGAAAAGACAAAAAGACAAAAAGACAAAAGAAAAAAAAAGGAAAAGAAAAATTTTATAAACTATAAAATAGTTGCAAGAATAGTATAATGAATATACCCCTCACTCAGATTCTCCAATTAATGTTTTACTACATTTGCTTTGTCTGTCGTTTTATACATACTCATGTGTTCACATATAATGTGTATTTTATTTTTCTGAAACAATTGAGATTAGTTGTAGATGTGTTTTCTACCCATATCTAATTGAGCATATATTTCTAAAGAACATGAATGTTTATTAGTATAATAACACTATCATATCATATTCAGGAAAGTTGATATTTTGTTTATATAAGCATTATCTAATATTTATAGTCCATGGTCAGATTTTCCTACTTGCCCAATAATGTGCCTTCCTTCAACAATTTTTAAATTTTTGTAGCTGAGTGAGTTATTTATTATAAGGCATACAACCTTGTAACTATCATCTAGGACAAAAAAAAAACAGAATTTTGCCAACTTCCCCAGAAGCCCTCCCATGTAGCTTATCCCAATCACAGTCCTCTATTTCCATCCAAAACTACCTACTATCTTGACTTTTATAGTAGTAAGAACTCCCTTGGCTTTATTATCTAAATATTTATCCTTGTCACTTTAGTCTTTTCCATTATTATTTCTGACTTGCTATTCCTTTTATGTCTTTTTTTCCCTTTTTAAAGTCACTTTTAATCTACAGGTTCCCCTTCCTTTCTCTTATTTTCCTTACACTGTATCTGTTAAAAGAACCTGGCATTTGGATTTGCTGATTGCACATTTACGGTGGAGTTGAACATGTCCCTCTCCTCTGTACATTTCCTTCACATTGGCTGCTGGATCCAGAGGCTGCTTGATCAAGTTTGTGTTTGATCCCGTTGTCAAGGCTGTAGGTCTGTGTAGGCACCTAAGTTTTTGCTTTACTTCACCATTTTGATGTTACTGGCAGGTGAGGCTCAATGCCTAGACCCACTGATTCACTGTGAGTTGGAAAATGGAAAATGGTGATATTCTACTTCTGTCATTTCATTTTCACATATTTTATTAGCTATAACACTTTAATATGGAGCTACTTCCCCTCGTGTACTATGGTATTTACTCTTTATAGGAAAGGTAGGATAAAGTTCAGTTTTTTCCTCTTATTTAATATAGTTTTCAAAATAATTGATTCTTTATCCTCAGAAGGTCACAAATTGGGTTTTTTTTAAGAATCATGGGTATTCAAAAAAAAAAAATTGGAGTTCCCATTGTGGCTCAGTGGTTAATGAATCTGACCAGGAACCATGAGGTTGCGGGTTCAATCCCTGGCTGCGCTCAGTGGGTTAAGGATCTGGCGTTGCCGTGAGCTGTGGTGTAGGTTGCAGACATGGCTCAGATCCAATGTTGCTGTGGCTGTGGCATCGGCCGGCGGCTACAGCTCCGATTAGACCACTAGCCTGGGTATGTCCATATTCCGCAAGTGCAGCCCTAGAAAAGGCAAAAAGACAAAAAAAAGAAAAAAGAATCATGGGAATTCCTGCCATGGCGCAACTGGATCAGCGGTGTCTCTGTAGTGACCGGAAGCAAGTTCAATCCCTGGCCTGGGGCAGTAGGTTAAAGGATCTGGCATTGCTACAGCTGTGGCATAGGTCAAAACTGCGGCTCAGATCTGATCCCTGGCCCGGGAACTCCGTATGCCACGGGTGGGCCAATAAAGAAAATAAAAAGGAAAAAAATCCTTATAAATTTTGTAGATTTAAACATATTTGGGTTTGAATGCTTTGTCATTCTTATCTTTGTTGAGTTCAGATTGTCTCATTTTGGCTAGTAGAAGTTGGCTCTGCTTCCTTTGACATGATGCAAGTAGTCTACAATAGTTGCCTCACTGTCTGGCATGTCAGAATGGTCTCAGAACTTCTCATTGATGTTTTAATGTTTGTTTCTTTGATAGCTAGTGAGGTTGAGCATCTTATCACATGTCCGTTGGTTTCTTGAAAAGCCTGTTCGTTGTCTTTGGGACATTTTGTGTATGTGTAAGGGCTGTTAGTTCCTTTCTTAATGATTTATATGGGTTCTTTATTTTTTCCTAGATACTAATATTTTTGGTCACATGTTTGCAGATGTCTTCTTCCAGTTTGAAGCTTGTCTTTTCACTTTTGGTGTCTTTTGATGATCACAAGTTCTTAATGTAGTTGATTCATTGATCTTGATCTTTTTTTTTTTTTTTGGTCTTTTTAGGACTGCACCCACAGCATATGGAGGTTCCCAGGCTAGGAGTCTAATCGGGTCTGTATCCACTGGCCTACACCACAGCCACACCAGATCTGAGCAGCATCTGCTATCTACACCACAGCTCATGGCAATACCAGATCCTTAACCCACTGAGTGAAGCCAGGGATTGAACCTGTAGCCTCATGGTTCCTTGTCGGATTCGTTTCCTCTGCGCCACAACGGGAACTCCTTAATTCACTGATCTTTTCCATTATGGTTTTCACTCTTTGACTCTAGGAACTTAATAAAAGCATGAATCTACTTATTTCTTTTAAAATTGTATCTATTTATTTATTTTTGCCACAGTATGCAGCAACTTGATGAGGCATCTTAGTTCCCAGACCAGGGATAGAACCCAGGCTGCAGTGATGAAAGTGCTGAGTCCTGACCACAAGGGCACCAGGGAACTCCCATGAAACTATTTATTGATTGTCCATTGCTTTTTTTTTTTTTTTTGTATTTTTGCTTTTTTTTCCCAAAGGCCGCACTCACAGCTTATGGAGGTTCCCAGGCTAGGGGTCTAATCGGAGCTGTAGTCGCCGGCCTACGCCAGACCCACTGCGATGCGGGATCCGAGCTGCGTCTGCAACCTACACCACAGCTCACGGCAACACCAGATCCTTTACCCACTGAGCAAGGCCAGGGATCGAACCCACAACCTCATGGTTCCTAGTCGGATTCGTTAGCCACTGAGCCACTACAGGAACTCCTGATTGTCCATTGCTAATCTGAAACCCTTTCAGAATAGTCCCAGCACAAAGTCTGACTATCAGAGATGGAGGCCAGTTGTGGACGTCAGGCCCCAGAGTCACAGATGGCTCTTGGAGTATGTCTTTCTCTTCTAAATTAGCCAGATACAGCAGTATATCTCAGTAAATGTCATGTTTAGTTTTCACTAGGTTTAAAAAAATATATACCAAGTTACTATCAAAGAATTACAGAATGACTGTTAAAGGACAACAGTAACTAAAAAGAAAACACTTAATGCTTTGAAAGGCAGTAAAATACATACATATAAACCCATTACTAACATGAAAATTGAGCAGTACTTCTAAAGCTGAGCTTTCAGTAGCTGTATTCACGCCTTTGCTGGCTCAGCAGGGGAAAAAAAAAGGGAAGCAACAGCCATCATCCTGACTGAATGTGTCCTGCTTTCTCTTCCTCCATTTGAAATTCCTCAGCTTTCTAAATACACTCAAGTTTAGCTGTGATTAAGTTATATGATTTAAAAATGATCATCTTTGAAATAAGGCAGTCTCAGAAGGAGAAATACTTTATGATTCCACTTACCCGAAGTATCTAAAATAGTCAAATTTATAGAAGCAGAGAATAGAACAGTGGTTGCCAGGGGCTGGGGGGAGGGGAAAATGGGGAGTTCCCGTTCAGTGGGTGCAAAGATTCAGTTATGCAAGATGAATACATTCTGGAGATATGCTGTACAACATAGTGCCTACAATTAACAGCACTGTACTATATACTTAAAATTTTGTCAGGAGTGCAGATCTCATGTTACATGTTCTTACCACAATAAAATAAAAAGCACAATGTGGTGGCTTTTCCATAAAGCAAAATTTATTCTGAATTTCTGTCCTTTCTAGTTTTTGCTCTTTAAAATTTGAAGAAATGAAGGTACTAGGCAGTGATTTTTCTTTTTTGTTTTTTCTTAAATCATTACTTAGCAAAATAAAAAGCAAGGAATTCTGGGGGAAAGCTCCTTTTTTTTTTTTTTGGCTTTTGTCATTTTAGGGTCGCACCTGCGGCACGTGGAGGTTCTCAGGCTAGGGGTCCAATCAGAGCTACAGCTGCCAGCCTACACCAGAGCCACAGCAACACAGGATCCAAGCCGCGTCTGCGATCTACACCACAGCTCATGGCAACGCCGGATCCTTAACCCACTGAGCAAGGCTGGGGATTGAACCCGCAACCTCATGGATCCTGGTCAGATTTGTTAACCACTGTGCCACAGTGGGAACTCCAGAAGAATGTTTTTATGTGCTCATTTTCTTTATGTCCAAAAGATTAAAAACCTTGTGAATTTAGAATCTTATATTTTTGAGATTGAGATGCTGACAAATACAGATAGTAGAATACGCAAGAAAATCACTAGAAGTACTTGGCGAGCAGTATGTTAAGGTAATTCAGACCTAAAATATATTTAGCAAAGGCGGTGCAGACATCAGAAGCAAGAGAGGCTACAGCCCTATTGTCTGCAAAAAGGAGACCACACCAAAAATCTATACGAAATAAAAAGGCAGAGAATTATGATTCAGATAAGGGAACAAGAAAAAAACCTAGAAAAACAGCTAAGTAATCTGGAGATTATCAGCCTCCATGAAAAAGACTTTAATCAGTCTAATGATAGTAAAGATGATTCAAGATCTTGGAAATAAACTGGAGGCAAAAATTGATATATTACAGGAAACATTGAGCAAAGAAATAGAATATTTAAGGATTAAGCAAGCAGAGATGCAAAATACAGTAACGGAAATAAAAAGTTCACTAGAAGGAACCAACAGCAGATTATAGGAGGCAGAAGGACAAATAAGAGAGGTGGAAGACAGACTAGTGGAAATCATTGACATGGGACAGAAAAGAGAAAAAAGATTGAAAAGAAATGAAGACAGTCTAAGAGAACTCTGGGACAACGTTAAGTGCACCAACATCTGTATTATAGGGGCGCCAGAAGGGCAAGAGAGAAAGTACCAGAGAAAATATTTGAAGAGATAATAGCTGAAAAACTTCCCTAACATGGGAAAGGAATCACTCAAATCCAGGAAGCATAATGAGTACCAGATAAAATAAACCCAAGGAGGAATACCCTGAGACGCATATTAATCAAATGACCAAAATTAAAGACAAAGAGAAAATAGCGAAAGCAGCTAAGGAAAAGAAACAAATAACATACAAGGGAACCCTGATAAGGTCATTGCCTGATTTTTTCAGCAGAAACTCTGTAAGCCAGAAGGGAGTGACACCATATACTCAAAGTGATGAAAGGAAAAAACCTCTAACCAAGATTACTCTACCCAGCAAAGCACTCATTCACATTTGAAGGAGAAATCAAAAGCTTTACAGACAAGCAAAAGCTAAAAGAATTCAGCACCACTAAACCAGGCTTTACACCAAATACTAATGGAACTTCTCTAGGTGGAAAAGAAAAGGCCACAACTAGAAACGAAAATATTGCAAGTCACAAGGCTCACCGATAAAGGCAAAGGTAGGAAATCATCCACACACAAATATGGTACCAAAACCAGAAATCATGAGAAGAGTAGGTTACAAATGCAGGATACTGGAGATGTACTTTCAACTGAGATCAACAATTTAAAACAATCTTGTTTATATATAGATTGCTATATTAAAACTTCCTAGTAACTGCAGACCAAAAATCTACAATAGATAACACACACAAATAAGAAAAAGCAGTCCAAACACAACACCAAAGATAGTCATCAAACCACAAGAGAAGAGAACAAGAGAAGAAGGGAAGAAAAAAGACCAAAAAAATCCAAACCAATTAAAAAATGGTAATAAGAACATACATATCAATAATTACCTTAAATGTAAATGGACTAAATGTCCCAACCAAAAGACATAGACTGGCTGAATGGATACAAAAACAAGACCCACATATATGCTGTCTTCAAGAGACCCACTTCAGAGTTCCCTTCGTGGCTCAGTGGTTAACGAATCCGACTAAGAACCATGAGGTTGCGGGTTCGGTCCCTGGCCTTGTTCAGTTTGTTAAGGATCCGGCGTTACCGTGAGCTCTGGTGTAGTTTGCAGTTGCAGCTCGGATCCTGCATTGCTGTGGCTGTGGTGAAGGCCGGCAGCTACAGCTCCTGTTAGACCCCTAGCCTGGGAACCCCGCATATGCCACGGGTGCGGCTCTAGATGAAAAAAGGCAAAGAGACAAAAAAAAAAAAAAAAAGAGACTCACTTCAGTTCTAAGGACACATACAAATTGGAAGTTAGAGAATGGAAGAAAATATTCCACACAAATGGTAATCAAAAGAAAACTGGAGTAACAATACTCATATCAGACAAAACAGGCCTTAAAATAAAGAATATTATAAGAGACCAAGAAGGACATTACATAATAATCCAAAGATCAGACCAAGAAGAAGATATAACAATTGCAAATATATATGCACCAAACATAGGATCATCTCAATATATAAGGCCACTGCTAGCAACCTTAAGAGGAGAAACTAACAACAACACAGTAATAGCGGAGGACTTCAGCAACCCACTTACAGCAGTGGACAGATCATCCAGATAGAAAATCAAGAAGGAAACACAGGCCCTGAATGAAGCATTAAACCAGATGGACTTTTAATAGATATTTATAGGACATTCCATCCAAAAGCAACAGAATACACATTCTTCTCAAGTGCACATGGAACATTCTCTTAAGATTGATCACCTCCTGGGCTACAAATCAAGCCTTGGTAATTTTAAGAAAATTGAAATCATGTCAAGCATCTTTTCCAACCAGAATGCTCTGTGACTGGAAGTCAATAAGAAAAAAACTGCAAAAAACACCAACGCCTGGAGACTAAGCAACATGCTACTAAACAACCAAAGAATCACTGTAGAAATCAAAGAGGAAATTTAAAAACACCTAGAAACAAATAACAAAGACACAACAATCCAAAACCTAAAGGATGCAGCAAAAGCAGTTCTAAGGGGAAAGTTTATAGCAATACAAGCCCAACTCAGGAAATAAGAAAAAGCTCAAATAAACAACCTAGCTTTACACCTAAAGCAACTAGAGAAAGAGCAGACAAAACCCAAAGTTGGCAGAAGGAAAGAAATCACAAAGATCAGAGCAGAAATCAATGAAATAGAAACAAAGAAAACCATAGAAATTATCAGTGAAAGTAAAAGCTGGTTCTTTGAAAAGATCAACAAAATTGGTAAACTCCTCATCAGTAAAAGAGGACTCAAATCAATAAAATTAGGAATGAAAAAGGAGAAGTTAGAACAGACATCACAGATATACAAAGGATCATTAGAGACTGCTACAAGCAACTATATGCCAATATAGCAGACAACCTAGAAGAAATGGACAAATTCTTAGAGAACTACAGTCTTCCAAGACTAAACCAAGAGAATTAGAAAAGATGAACAGACCCTTCACAAGTACTGAAGTTGAAACTGTGATTAAGAAACTTCCAGCAAACAAAAGTCCAGGACCAGTTGGCTTCACAGATGAATTCTGTCAAAAATTTAGAGAAGAGTTAAAACCTATCCTTCTGAAACTATTCCAAAAAATTGCAGAGGAAGGAACACTCCCAAACTCATTCTATGAGACCACCATCACTCTGATACCAAAACCAGACTAAGATACCACAAAAAAGAAAATTATAGGCCAATAGTACTAATAAACATAGATGCAAAAATCCTCAACAAATTACTAGCAAACTGAATCCAGCAATACATTAAAAGGATGAACAAGTGGGATTTACCACAGGGATGCAAGGATTTTTCAATATCTGCAAATCAATCAGTGTGATACACCACTAACAAACTGAAGAATAAAAACCATATGATCCTCTCAATAGATGCAGAAAAAGCTTTTGACAAAATCCAACACCCATTTCTGATAAAAACCCTCCAGAAAGTGGGCACAGAGGGAACATGCCTCAACATAATAAAGGTCATATATGACAAACTCATAGTTAACATTATTCTCAGTGGTAAAAAGCTGAAAGAATTCTCCCTAAGATCAGGAACAAGACAAGGATGTCTGCTCTTGCCACTACTAGCCAACATAATTTTGGAAACCCTAGCCACAGAAATCGGAGAAGAAAAAGAAATAAAAGGGATCCAAGTTGGAAAGGAAAAAGTAAAACTATCACTATTTGCAGATGACATGATGCTATACCTAGGCAACCCGAAAGATGCTACCAGAAAACTGTTAGAGCTCATCGGTGAATTTACTAAAGTGTCAGGATACAAAATTAATACACAGAAATCGACTGCATTTCTATATACTAACAATGAAAGATCAGAAAGAGAAATTAGGGAAATAATCCCATTTACCATTGCATCAAAAAGAATAAAATACCTAGGAGTAAACCTACCTAAAGAGACAAAAGACCTGTACTCTGCAAACTATAAGATGCTGTATGAAAGAAATCAAGGATGACATGAACAGATGGAAAGACATACTACGCTCTTGGATTGGAAGAATCAATATTGTCAAAATGACTGTATTACTCGAGGCAATATACAGATTCAGTGCAATCCCTATCAAATTACCAAGGACATTCTTCACAGAACTAGAACAAAATATTTTAAAGTTTGGAAGCACAAAAGACCCAGAATGGCCAAAGCCATCCTGAGAAATAAAAATGGAGCTGGAGGAATCAGGCTCCCTGACAGACTACTGCAAAGCTACAGTCACCAAAACAGTATGGTACTGGCACAAAAACAGAAATATAGATCAGTGGAACAGGATAGAAAGCCCAGAATTAAACCCACACACCTACAGTCAACTAATCTATGACAAAGGAGGCAAGAATATGCAATGGAGAGAAGACAGTCCTTTCAATAAGTGGTGCTGGGGAAACTGGACAGCTACATGTAAAAGAATGAAATTTGAACAGTTCCTAACACCATACACAAAAATAAACTCAAAGTGGATTAAAAACCTAAATATAAGGCTAGATACCATAAAGCTCCCAGAGGAAAACAGGCTCAACACTCTCTGACATAAACTACAGCAGTATCTTCTCAGATCCACCTCCTAGGGTAATGACAGTGAAAACAAAAATAAACAAATGGGACCTAATTAAACTTAAAAGTTTTTGCACAGGAGTTCCCGTCGTGGCTCAGTGGTTAACGAATCTGACTGGGAACCATGAGGTTGCAGGTTCGATCCCTGGCCTTGCTCAGTGGGTTAACGATCCGGCGTTGCCATGAGCTGTGGTGTAGGTTACAGATGCGGCTCAGATCCGGTGTTGCTGTGGCTCTGGCCTAGGCCGGTGGCTACAGCTCCGATTAGACCCCTAGCCTCAGAACTTCCATATGCCGCAAGTGCAGCCCTAGGAAAAGGCAAAAAGACAAAAAAAAAGTTTTTGCACAGCAAAGGAAACCCTACACAAAATAAAAAGACAACCTCCAGAATCGGAGAAAATATTTGCAAATGAAGTGACTGACAAGGGATTAATCTCCAAAATATATAAACGCCTCCTCCAGCTCTGTACCAAAAAAACAAACAACCCCATGAAAAAATGGGTAGAAGGCCTAAACAGACAGTTCTCCAAGGAAGACATACAGATGGCCAAAAACAGCATGAAAAGATGTTCAGTGTCACTAATTGTTAGAGAAATGGAAATCAAAACTACTATGAGCCACTGCTTTACTCCAGCTAGAATGGCCATCATCAAATAGTAAATGCTGGAGAGGGTGTGTAGAAAAGGGAACTGTGTAACACTGTTGGTGGGGATGTAAATTGGTGCAACCACTGTGGAAAACAATATAGAGATTCCTCAAAAAACTAAAAATAGAATTACTGTTTGATCCAGTAATCCCACTCCTGGGCATCTATCCAGAGAAAACCATGACTTGAAAAGATACGTGTACCCCAGTGTTCATTGCAGCACTCTGTACAGTAGCCAAGACATGGAAGCAACCTAAATGTCCATCTACAGAGGAGTAGATAAAGAAGATGTGGTACAGGAGTTCCCGTCGTGGCGCAGCAGAAACAAATCCAACTAGGAACCATGAGGTTGTGGGTTCAATCCCTGGCCTCGCTCAGTGGGTTAAGGATCCAGTGTTGCCGTGAGCTGTGGTGTAGGTTGCAGACATAGCTCTGACCCTGCGTTGCTGTGGCTCTGGCATAGGCAGGCAGCTACAGCTCTGATTAGACCCCTAGCCTGGGAACCTCCATATGCCATGGGTGCAGCCCTAAAAAGACCAAAAAAAAAAAAAGATATGGTACATATATATAATGGAATATTACTCAGCCATAAAAAGGAAAGAAATAATGGCATTTGCAGCAACATGGATTGACCTAGAAATTATCATGCTAAGTGAAGTTGGACAGACACTTATCTGTGAAATCTAAAAAAAATGTATACAATGAACTTTGCAGAATGGAAACTGATTCACAGACTGAAAAACTTATGGTTACCAAAGCAGACAGACAGGTGGGGGTGGGGGGAGGGATGGGCTGGGGCTTTGGGATGTAAATGTTGTAAAATTGGGTTGTTCAAGTATAAATATAATGAAATTCATGGATTTAAAAAAGCCAACAACAATTAAAAAACAAGTTAAATATATTTAGCTAGGTAGGGAACCACATGGTTTTTATGACAGACCTAATTGTTGGACATGATTATCTCATTTACTTTCATAAGCTTTTTTTTAATCTCTTCTTGTTCTTCATTAATCACATACCCCTACTTTTTTTAAGTACTCATATCTTTCATACCTCGTTCTATTTGTTTGAATACTGTGTACTAAGAAGTCCTAGGGATATTGTGCCCTCATGAAACATATATTAGTGAAGGATTCAAACGTGAATGTAAGAATTAAACAAATCAGGAAATGCATGGGTGCTGTGAATGTAAATAAAAGGTTCTCATCTAAATTGAAGGACAGAGGACAGGGAGAAGCCTTGATATAAAGGATGAATAGCATTTAGCTAAACAAAAATTGGGATTGACCAGGGTAAGTCAAGGGATTTATTTGCAAAGGTTTTATCTCAGGGAAGAGCTCAGCAAGTTGGAAGAGCAACAGCAAGAATGCCTCTGAGGCTTTGTGTGTGGGGTGTGTGTATGAGTGAGTGAGTGAAAGTGGCTCTGGAGGAATAGAGTAAGGCCCACAGACACTGAATGCTATGGAGCTCTGTTCAGAGCAGCAAGTAGACCCGGGTGTTATATGATGATCTACCCAGCAGTAGGTATGGCCTTGTTCCCCAGAACTCCGTCGTCAAGTGGATGTGGTCTGTAGATAGGGTGACCATACAGTTTATCATCCATACCAGGATACTCTTGAGAGTGAAAGGAGGCACTGTTAGGCACTATTAGAGTGGGTATATACCGGTATGTATAACTTGAGCAAGCCAGGTTGTATGATCACTGTGCTTAGCAGTTCTCAACCACTCCAATAAGCCTGACATTGCCTGGAAACCGTGCTCTAAAATTGCAGGGTTAGGCGTGTGTTCCTGCTTTCTCACTTTCCCCCTCCTTCACCCAAGGAACAACTCTGCTAGAAGGTCACCAGGAGAACCTGCACCAAGTCTAGACCACAAAATCACAGCCCCATTACCCACCCATCTGCAGCCTAGTGTTTTTCAGATCCTTGACGTGCATCAGGTCTTATTAACATGTTTTCAGAATTAAAGTCTTAAAAACATATGAGGAAGAAAGTAAGGCCTTAAACATTTAGCACACAAGCCTTTCCCACTAGAATCTTTCTTACATCACTTCTCATGGATGACATGACCTAATTATATGTTCCCAGATGGCAGCCAGGTAGAATGGGTGCTGGCTGGTTGTAACCTCTTTCAGAGTAAACATGTTTTGTGATTGGCCCCTATGGTGGATGAGACATTGAGCTGTATACCTACAGGAAGCATTCCCATAGGTGTAAAACCTTCTGTAACAATGACAGTGGCATGAAGTAGTAAAAATAGAAATCTTTTCACTATTGATTAGATTTTTTATAGAAGCAACTGTTGGCTGAATATCTGTAGTGAGGATTAATGGAGCTTTGTTTTCTGCTCTGTGTGACTCTGGTGCCTCAGTCACTTTCTACAGCAGGGCCCTCATGGAGCCCTAGTAGTTCCTTCAGTTTATAGCGATATGGGTCGCTTTGCATTAAATTAAATAATATTCAGCCAAATACTGAAGATGTGCACTTGGAGATGGTCCACTGTTTCTTTAGAAGTTTCACTATTTCTTCTAAACTGCATTAATATTCTTACTTTTTGTTTTACAAGCCAGGAAATGTGAAGAATCCACCTGGAAATAAGTAGAATACTCCATGCTCTGCCCATTTAAATAAGGTAAAGAACAAGAGAACTCTTTATTTTTAGCATTATTAGCACCAACTGAAATGACTTGTCTTTAATTTAATTAATTATACCCATTTCAACTTCATATGGAAACATAAAGGTCAAGATGATATTTCATTCCGTCTTTAATTTCTGTGTTAAGTGCCATAACTTATTTAATTGTGTGTTCCTGAGAAGTACCTGAATTTTTTAGACAAGCTAGAACTCAATGTTGAGATTTGCCTACAAACCTATTTCAAACATTTGAAAAATGCCATACTTTGATTTTGGTGTTTTTGGCTACCCCGCAGCCTGTGGAGTTCCTGGGCCAAGGTTCAGACCCAAGCTGCAGTTGCAACCTACGCCATAGCTGCAACAACACTGGTTCCATAACCCACTGTGCTGGGCCAAGGACTGAACCTGTGTCCCAGTGCTTCAGAGATGCCATTCATCCCATTGTGCCACAGTGGGAACTCCTGAAAAATGCCATTCTCTCTTTCTTTCCTTTCCTTTTCTTTTTTTTTTTGCTGTACCCGTGGCATATAGAGGTTTGAATCCAAGATGCAGCCGTGACCTACACCACAGCTGCAGCGACGCCAGATCCTTAACCTGCTGTGCTGTGCAGGGGATTGAAACCTTGCCACTGCAGAGACAATGCCAGATTCTTAACCTATTATGCTACAGCGGGAACTCCTGCCATTATTTGTTATGCTTATTTTTTTTTTTTTGACAACCTTTCACTATAGTAAAAAGTGTATAGTAAAAAATACACTTGCATTCATCTAGTAATCATTCAGTAAACATTTGGTGAATGCATGACTATTGCAGAAAGTTCCCAAGCTAAGGGTCAAATAGGAGCTACAGCTCCTGGCCTGTGCCCCGTGGGTTCAGTCCCTTGCCCTCTTCAGTGGATTAAGATCCAGCGTTGCCATGAACTGTGGTGTAGGTCACAGATGCAGCTTGGATCTAGCATTGCTGTGGCTGTGGTATAGGCTGGCAGCTACAGCTCCGATTCGACCCCTAGCCTGGGTACATCCACATGCCACAGGTGCAGCCCTAAGAAAGACTGAAAAATGAAAAAATAAAAGCTCTGGGTTTTTCTTTCTCAAGCTGTCTCCATATTTTTGGAGACCCAGAGAATTATACAGTCTTAGAATTTGAAAAGGATCATCTGGCCCAACCCCCAGCCTGAAGCATAAGTCCTCTGTAGCTCTGTGTTCCCACTTTTCGCCTCTGCTGATAGGAAAAGCACCCCACAGGGCAGCCATCTTTGGGCAGTTCTAATTTTTAGGAAGCTGTTTCTTTCTCTTTTTTTTAATTTTAAAAAATGTTTTGTTTTCTAAAGTAGATGCACAGACACATACAGAATGGTATGTAGGATGACATTTTATTTAAGCAATTCTACAAGCAGAAGAACACCAGTAGATAGATGAATTGAGCAATTCTGATTGTTGGTTTCCATCTGATTAACTTTTTAAGTTCACCAAAACTATCTCATCACTATCTTTATTAATGCTTATTTCTCCCTTCTTTCTAGTTTCTTCATTTAAGGGACTAGATATTTTTGTACCTTATTAAAAAACTAGTACTTGTGCTTGAATTTCCCTCTTCCACATAATTCTTTGCGTGTGTGTGTGTGTTTAGGGCCACACCCATGACATACAGAAGTTCCCAGGCTAGGGGAAAAAATTGGAGCTGTAGCTGCTGGCCTACACCACAGCCATAGCAACTCAGGATCTGAGCCGAGTGTGCAAGCTATACCACAGCTTACGGCAACGCCAGATCCTTAACCCACTAAACAATGCCAGGGATTGAACTCGCATCCTCATGGATACTAGTCTGATTCGTTTCTGCTATGCCACAATGGGAACTCTCTCCACATAATTCTGATTCTGAATTCTTAAAAAAAATTTGTCTGAAGGAGACTGGCAGCATTACTATATAGTTATACTGCTAATGAACCTTCAGTTATTTGTATAGCACATAAGAAATAACAGGGCTCACATATACGAGAGAAGGCAGGTCAATGAAATGCGTACAGGAAGCTGTTTCTTATACTGAGCAAAAATATGTCTCCTTGTAACTCCTACACATGGTCCTGATCTTGCCTTAGAGGGGTCACAGAAAGTAAATCCAGATCCTTTTTCACATCACAGCCCTTCATACAGTAACCCCAAGTTAGCATTTCTCAAATTTTCTTATGCAGGTTAAGCTGAGGTGCTTGTTAAAAAGCCAGAGGCTTAGGCCCCCACCCCAAAATTGGCACCTCTGAAGAGTGGGGCCAGGTGTGTATCATATGTGCTATTAAAATGGCAACTAGAGGGAGTTCCCGTCGTGGCTCAGCAGTAAGGAACCCAACTAGGGTTCGTTAAACCCCAAAAGACAAAAAAAAGGGCAATTAGAGGGTAAACAAGCAGGAAGCCACACATGTCCTTCAAAGACTTTATACTGAAAATGGTTTTATTTCTCTTACCAGGGCAATGAGCCACGGAATAAAAGGAAACTATGTATATATCCACTTCATTTTTCAAAAATATTCAGGGCCAGAGTTCACCATACTGTGTTCACCACCTTGATTTCATTCATTTTTTTAAATTATATATTAGAGATGTGGTTTTAAATTATAAAAGTGATGCGTATTTGTCACGAAGAATTTTTTTAGGTAAATATTTTTAAAGCTTCTCTTGTCCACCATTCCTTTCCCAGAGGTATTTGATGTTAATAGTTTAGTACATCATTCCAGACTTTTTTCTCTATGTGTAACACACATATATACACAAGCACACATGCATCCATACATGCTTTTGAGTTTTTTGACAAAATGAGATCATATTTCTTGTACTGTTTTGCAAGTATACTGAAAGCTTTGTGAAGGCATATATTGTAATTTTATTATCACAATTAAAGAAATTAACACTAATTATTTAATATCATCTAATATGCAGACAGTATGCAGATTTCCCTGATCGTCTCATTAATAACTTTTTACAGTTGTTTGTTTGAGTCAGGATCCAAACAAGATCTGCCCAATGCATTTGACTTATGAGTCTCTTAACTCCATTTTAAACTGTAATAGTTCCTTCTTCCTCGTTTTTCACTTACCATCTATTTGTTGAAAAACTGGGTTTATTTGTCCTTTAGAATTTCCCATGTTCTCGTTGTGGCTGAGTGCATCCGTTTATTGTCATTTTGTTTATCTCTTGGCTCCTCTCTTCTCTGTATTTTTCCTTAAACTGATAGTTGGATCTAAAGGCTTAATCAGATTTAGGTTCAATTTTTTGGTAAGAACACTTTGTAGACGGTGCTGTGTTTAGCTATGTTGAATGAATGAATGAACTTGCTTTTTGGCTTTTTTTTTTTTTTCCACTTAGTATGTTGTGTACATCTTTCTTTGTCAGAACTCATTCCACCTGTAGCTGCCTAATAATTTCCTAGTATGGACTACCATGATCTATTGAATCCTTATTAATATAGACTGTTTGCAGTTCATAGGGTTTTTTTTTTTAACAGTGCAGTCAATCTATTGAATTCTTAGAGAGGTTTAAAACATTAATAAACTGAGATAGAAAACGTAAGCTAGTGGTTTACATGTTTAAGAATTTTTAGTTTTACATTAAAAGATCAAGTGAGTAGTCACTGGCCTCTAAAATATTTATAAACCTCTAATTGCTAAATAAATTCATTACAAATTTGGAAGAAAGCAATCTGGAGAAGACTCGGTTTGTCTTCGTCATGGCTTTGGATTGATGTGTAATTTCATTCCAGAAAAGAATGATGGGGTGATGTGAAGAAGGGTGTGCATCAGGCCAGCAATGATATAATCATGCTCTCCTACAGCACATGGATGGAAATGTAGTCGTTTGGCAGAAGGGGAGAGATGTGATGTGTGCTGTGCCATTTAGGCATTTATTTTTAATTTATTCATCCATCTGTTTAATTATGATCACATACATAGCCAGTTGAGAATCTGCATGTAGTGTTATGTAACACACAACCTTTCTGATTTTTAGTGTATCCATTTATAAAATGGGAATAATTAGAGTTTTATCTGGCTCATTGTGATCCTCATGGTCATGTAATGGTAATATAATTATTTGAGGTGGTTTCTCTATATAAACTTAAAGAATTTTCAAAATGTAGAATTTTAGAGCTGTTTTTATTTTGGGGGGCACTGTTTATTTATGTTTTTATTTTTCTTTTAGTTATAGGTAAACATTGGAAACTCCACATGGTAAACCAGTATTTCTACAGGAAAATGGCAGGGAAGCCATTACTGAATGCAGTAAATTGGCATTCTTCTTCAGGAAAAAGTATGTTAGGCCTTTTTTGTTATCTTGGGTGATGCCATGCTACAAGTGGACTAATCTGAAATTTACCTAGAGATAATGTATAAACCTTAGAACTCCTTGTTCTCATGTTGCTATTTATGTATATAATTAAAATTCTAAGTTAAAAAAAGTCATACTGCTTTTTTTTATGCTGTTATTTGTGGAGTGACAGTCGAAGTATATCTGGTGTCTCTGTGTGTGTATGGTGTGTGTGTCTGAGTGTACATGTACGTGTGTGTGTGTGTGGTGGGTGCCTGGTGTGTGTCCGTTAAAGAGAACCATTCAGTCTTGTCAGGGCAGTATCAACTGGCACTCTCCAGAGGTTGAGTTGAGAAGAGTGGCTCTGGAGCTGAGAGACAACACTTCGATGGCTAGCACAAGGAACAAAATTGTAAGTAAGAGTTTGCCTGACCCTGATTAGAAGACATACAAAAAGAAACAATGACCGTGACCCTTGTTGTGTGCCACTGCCTCCCAGCTTCTATAGATCTTCTGGTTCTTGAATGCCAGCGGGAGATGTGTAACGAATGAAGTAGTTTCTCCCTCTGCCAGTGGAGGAATGGTATGTGGTTGTATGTATTGGTTCTCTGTATGTAGGCCTTGTGTTCGCCTATGTCCTCATTGAACTCCATCTTCCCAGTGCTAGTGAGAATAGCAGGAATCTCAACTTGTCAGCCACCCTGGAAGGATGGAGGGGGAACAATATATGAAAGAGAATTGAGAATTTCCAAATTTCAGACTTAAAAATTATAAATCATCTTTGTATTCTTGCAGCATCGATTTAATTGCTAAATTATTGACCTTCCAGAACTGATAGCAGTTGATAAGATAGCAGTATACGAATGGAAAATGCACATGTTAATGTTAAAAACACTTGATAGAGCCAAGATGACAGGAACAGTGCCAGCCTTGTTACTGAATTAATGAACTGAAACATATTTGTCGCTAAAATAATCTGCCTAGAGACCCGGAAATCTTATTTCCTTTTATACTGAAATACTTTTGTGTTACCACACCAACCCTCCAAATGTATTAAAGCTGTGCCTAAATTATAATATCTCATTATAAATATACTGTTACTATTCCAGCCTTTTCCCATTCGCTTGGCTTCCTGCATTACCTCCAGAAGGTAGAGAATCCACAAGTCTCCTCATTCTGGAGACTGCTTGATTGAGAGAAGATGAAAGAATGGCCCCCACCACAGTGTGCTCTGGAGGTCATCCATCAAATGGTGCTTCAGTACCTAACAACTGGAGAGGTATTATTTCTGTTTTTGACAATTTCATCATATTGAAACATTGCCTCAGCACCTCTTAACCCCTCTAAGAAGGGGAAGATGGGAGTGCGTCTCATGGAGCTGGTGCCTAGTAGTATCTGGCCCATATTTAGGGTAACAAGGGAACTCAGTTGCTTTTATACTATGATCTTTTCCTCTCATGGTTGTATCCAGTGCTGCCTTTTTTTTTTTTTTTTGGTATTTAATATTTTTTGCATGCCTTCCATGAACTTTGAACTGTAGGGAATATAAACTTTGCATATTATAATATCTTGCATTTCCCTAGCTCTTTGTAATTTTCAAAGTGCTATTTTATATCTTTCCTTCCTTGGCTTATTTCCTGACCTCCATATATTTTGTACTCTGTTTTTCTCTATCCTGAAATAATACTCTGTTTAAATTTACATCTTCTGTTTCTTTTGACCGTTTTTTCTTATAAGACTGTGGCTCTCAATCTAGTTTATCTCAAACAATCAGAATAGTTCTATTTGAATAACTTCGGGGCTTTAGAGGGAACGTTCTCTACCATACAGAGTGATTTAAGCTCCTCTGAAAAGACAAATGTGGCATGTTCTGTTCTTTGGTAATGTGTCCTAAGAATGATTGCTTTGTCAAAAATCAAGATTTAAAAGAAATTGTTTCAATGGGAACAAAAAGGGAGTAAAGACTGCCTTCATCAATCTTATCACCTGTGTCACACCTTGGAACACAGTCACAATAATTAGTAGCTAGAAGAATCAAGACCAGCTGAGGGACCACCCACCTGAGCAGTGGAGTAGCAGGTGCCTGGCTGGGGCACTGGGTCAGCAGCTTTTGTCCCAAGTGCAATGCTAGATCCCAGCCCAGTAGTGGCCCATGTAATGCAAAGCACTTCTCTAATGGATTAATGGTATTATACCCAAATGGCCCAAAGAAAATTCAAAATAAAGGTAAAATCCCTGTGTTCACATATAGAGATAGAAAATGCAACTTGCTTGTGGTTAAATAACAAATCTATGAGGGTTAAAATTAGACCATGTAATGAGCTTAATGATTTTCATTAGTTTAAAGATAAAATTCAGAGTGCTCGAGTTCAGCAAAAAAAAGAGAGATTGTGTTTTCCTCATTGTCCTATCTTGATGAATGCACTTTGCACTTATCTTTTGGGAAAGGCTGGGTATTTAGAGGAACATTTTTCTTTGTGACCAGCACCATTCATGCTTATTTAAGTAAGCTGAGGAATTTACCATGAGTGCGAGTTTTCATTTTAATTCATTGTACCAACCCAAGTTAATACGAAAACCACTCTCAGAGGGACCAGCAGTATATTTGTGGGACTAAACCCTCATCGAGGCTCAGTTTTAATTAAAAGTAAATATTTGAATTAATGGCTTTGTTTACCACTGGTTGAAAGAAACTTGCTTGAGGTTTTGGTTTTCAGCCTGTACACCTCCTGTCTGATGTTTTGTTCCCTTCCGAGAGGTTTAGACTTCAAGTCAATAATTAGCCAGTGCATAGTTCTAAAGGTACAAGTAGGTCAAACTCCAGACATAACCAAAGTTCAGGCTTATTTAGGTTTATGAAGTGATAACCAAAGAAATTTCTCATTGGGAGAAAAGTTTGTTTTCATAAACAGATGTTCCACTATTTCACATTTTGTTCACTTAGCAATGCTGAGTGAGTCACCTGTATTTCACATTTAAGGGCCTTTATCTTCGTAGTTCTAGAGCTTAGCTGTGGGACTTTAGATGTGACTCTTGAAAGCAAAAGAAAAGTGAAGGAAGTGGCTCTTCTCCCTGCCCACCCTCCTCGCCTGTGAAGTGGCAGTCATTCTGTAAGCTCTCCTCTCAGGTGTGCCTGGAAGATTCCCTTCAGTGCCAGCCTGTGTTGGGAATGTACAAGGCAGGTGGGAGCACAAGCAAAAGGCAAAGATGGGGGAAAATATAGGATTCAAAGACCGCTCCCCACACTCAGAAGTGAAGTCACAGTGAGTCCTTTAAATGCTTAGATGACACAATCCTGGGATTTTTGTTAGTGACCTCAAACTGGAGTGTGGTTGAAGGAATGATTTTAAATGGTTTTGTTCCCCCCGGGGAAAGTATCAGCTTTTAAATATCCACCATCTAATTTATCTTCCCTATCTCTTCTAAATTATGAGAAAATGGCCTCCTGGTAATGAATAGTTTGAATACATACTTTACTTTCTCCTGAAACCTCAGGAAGACAAGAGGAAAGGGATTGTTAAAATGGAATAAGCACACATGGAAAGGCTGGGGAGAGGGGGACAATAGGACTCTTTTTGCAGCAGACTTAGTGGAGCTGTTTGCCTCTTGAAATGCTATACTTATATCACATTTATACAAATAGAAATAACCAAAACATTTCAAAACAAATTCTACAAAAAGCAAGGAAGATAATGTCAAAAGTCTCATATCTATTTTGTAAACTTTGGTTCCATGTGTCCAGTGTGGCCCTTCCTATAATGAATGCAATAGGATACATTTCTCCCCATTTTTTTAAGTTTGAGGTGGTTATCATGTGTCGTTGTGGCATTTTGTGGGTCATATCTCAGATTCATTTTCTGAGTCCTTTGTCAGGAATGCAACCCTCCATTGCAACATTGCTCAAGAGGGAGGCTGTGATGCATTTGAGGGCGTGTTTTCTGCAATAGGCAGTCATGTTGTTTCCATGAAGAAAAGCAGAAACTGCTTAGTGTATCTTTGGCCTTGCTGAGGCTTTTCAGAACTGGAAGTGGCCGTGCTGCTCTCAGGGCCTTCTCCACTTCATGTGCCCCACTTGCCTCCTGTTGGTGAGGGTGGGGAGGAGAACGTGTTTCTGTACCTCCCCTCTATCCTGTCAAGCAAACATGGCACTGTTTTCTATTCCTCACTTTGTATTACCCGTTATTTGTGGTCCCACTGACCTAAAGATGATTAACTTAGGACCAATAGATTTCTTTGTGCGATTACTGTTTTCCCCTTCGCGCACCTTCTCTTCCAGTTACTTGTTTCTAGGCAGGAGATGAGGTTTAAGAAAAGCTTGTACCCTTGCAAACCGTTTTTAATTTGTTTGTTAAATTGAATTCACCATCACTCTTCAGTTCTGAAGAACTGAATTTCCAGATATAAAAACCTTTTTTGCTCTGAACTCCTGGATCACTTTCCAGGTTTCTTATGGCTTCATGCATGTTCTACCCTTGTTAGTTCAGACCTGATCTCTAGTAAACTATAATCTCACTGAGGCCAGGGCAAGTATCTCTTTTTAGTGTTTCCACAGTGCTGACCTAATGCATTGATGTGTACATTACACAATGTATGTTCAGTGAACTCTTATTTCAATCAAGCCTTGAAGATATCCGTAGGTATTGGATTTGTTTCTCTGCCACCAATCTGAGAGTGTGTATTCATATGTTTCTGACTACCGAATCTAAAAACAGAAGTGATGTGTTAAATACTCTAAAGGCCTTCAAGCCCTGTAACTTTTCCCTCTTAGATTTATTAAGCAGTAGTTGAGTGCATGGTCTAGATATTTTGTTATGGTAGGCAGGGAGGATAAATATAGTTTACAATTCAGATGGAAGGACAAAACAAGTACACAAAACAATCAGAATAATTACAGGGCAGCATCATTATAACAAATAGATTTAACTGCTAGTAGATGTTGATTCTATATATTGGTCGTGTTCAAAGAAGTACGCAAGAATATTTGTCTAAAACATGAATATAATGTACCTAGGCAGTGGTTTACATTTTTTTGTGTGTACACTAAGATTTTTAGAGGAAGAAGAATAGTAATCAGAGGAAACAGCCCTGGTAAAACAGAGAACATTGTATCGATGATTTTACTTTTGCTGCATTAGGACCTAACTTGTGCTTTGTGTGATCACTATTTCCCCTTGGAACACCTTCCCCAGCAGGTCCAGCAGAAGTTAGCCCAGGTTGAGCTTTTGAGGCACCTTTGATGTATTCTTCTAGCTCATTCCTTAGTGTTATTGCATATAGACGAGATTTAATGTTTTATTACTTTCAATATAAAAAGGAACTTAAATGTCTGGATAAGAGTAATACCAGTTGGGAATCCTGCAGGTCATGCTTTAATGAATAGATGTGTTCAATTTAAAATTAATATCTGGGAGTTCCCATTGTGGCTCAGCAGGTTAAAAATCCAACATAGTCTCCATGAGGATATGAGTTCAATCCCTGGCCTTGCTCAGTGGCTTAAGGATCCAACATTGCCTCAAGCTTTACATTGGGTCACAGATGTGGCTCAGATCTTGTGTTGCCATGGCTGTGGCATAGGCCTGCAGCTACAGCTCCAATTCGACCCCTAGCCCAGGATCTTCCATATGCTGCAGGTATGGCCGTAAAAAAATAAATTTAAAAAATTAATATCTGTTTGCATCATAAGGTATGCCACTGTCCTTTAAAAATCTCTTAGCTTAGGCAGTTCCTGTTGTGGCTCAGTGGTTACTAAACCGACTAGTATCCATGAGGATGAGGGTTCAATCCCTGGCCTCGCTTAGTGATTTAAAGGAGCCGGCGTTGCCGCCAGCTGTGGTATAGGTTGTAGACGCTGCTTGGATCCCGTGTTGCTGTGGCTGTGGGAAGTTCCCTAGCCTAGGAACTTCCATGTGCCACACCTGTAGCCCTAAAAGGCAGAAAAATAAAAAATAAAAATCTCTTAGCTTAAGCACGCACCATATAATATCTACTATTTGCAGTATACTTATTTTTTAAATCATAGATTAGTTAAACTTCATGTCACTAAAATGGTGACAAAATCAAAATATTACTAGATACCAAATTTGCATGTTTCCTTAAGTAAATTTCAAGTTAGAGCTTGAATGAGTTCCATGGCCTCTATGCAGAAGAAAGTTAACATAGCAGGCCCAAGACTGCCATCTTAAGAAAGGCCTGCTTGCAGGGTTGGCCCTTAGGAAACTCAGCTTCTCAAAAGTTCCCCAGGCTAATAAAAGCCGGAGCACTAGGCTCTGCTCTGTCAAGTCACATAAATTGTGCAAACAATCTGATTTATGACAAAAACCTGATTTCCTCTGGGGATTGTGAATTTTGGTGGTTCATGGGCAGGGGCTGCCTGTGTGACCAGCCCCCAATAAAAACGTTGGGTGCTGGAGTTCCCATTGTGGCGTAGCAGAAACAAATCCGACTAGTATCCATGAGGATGCGGGTTCGATACCTGGCCTTGTTCAGTGGGTCAGGGATCTGGCATTGCCGTGAACTGTGGTGTAAGTTGCAGACGTGATTTGGATCCTGCATTCCTGTGGTTGTGGTAGGCCGGCAGCTGTAGCTCCAATTTGACACCTAGCCAGGGAAATTCCATATGCTGCAAGTGCGTCCCTAAAAAGCAAAACAACAAACAAACCTTGGGTGCTAAGTCTCTATAATGGGCTTCCTTAAGGCAGAAGCATAGCACATGTGTCGCTGCGGTTTTTCTGCTGCTCAAGTATCCTTTCCAGACTGAGAGGAAGAGAGCCTCTGAAGCTTGTACATGCATTTATCCAGACTCTACCCTAGTCTTTTTCACTTGCTGGGTTTGATGCTTATACCCTTTGCCATGATAAACCTAAGCCCCGAGAACAACTGTATGCTGAGTCTCAGTGAATTGCTGAATGTGTCAGAATCTTGAGGAACCCCTGAAATAGCATGTTGAGATGATTTTATTTACATCGTGCCATCTTCCCCTCTGCTTTAGATAAAAAGATATAAATAAAAGGGCTATTATATTTACAATATATATTTCCAGGTCACAAGATATTAAAAACAGTTTTTGTCTTAGAAAACTCTAAGCTCCCTTATTTAGACCAAATTAGTGATTGGATTTTTTTTTTTCCTGATTTTCACAATAGAGTCTTTCTTCCTTCCGTCACGCTATGGAGGCAAGCTGTTTGGGCTAGTTCATAAGTAAATAGGTCATAAATTGCACTCCATTCAGAAGTGATGTACTTATGAAAGCATTTATTTGTCCTACAGAGAGCACTAGCTCATTTCAAATATTGTTCTCAGCCTAGATCAGAATGCTAAAGAGCACACATTGCACATTTTGTTTTAAACACAATAGTTTAATTGTTTGTCTTTTGATGGTGCCATAAATATTTTCCTGGGAAAGCACTACCAAATAGGTAAGACATTTAGATTGTGTGGAATCACAGACTTAAATGTAAAGACTAAAACCAAAACTCTCAAAAGATAACATAGGAGTAAATCTTGGTAAAGGAGGTGATCATGACCTTGGGTTGGGCAATGGTTCCTTTGATATAGCGCCAAAGGCACAAGTGACAGAATAGGTAAATTGGGTTATTTCACAATTTAAAAACTTCAGTGCTATAAACAGTACTATCAAGAAACTTAAAAGACAACCCACTGAGTGCAGAAAATATTTGTAAGACATGTATCTGATAGGAGACTGCATCCAGATATATAAAGAACTTTTATAACTCAGTAATAAAAAGACAAATACCCAAATTAAATTGGGCAAAAGGGAGTTTCTCTTGTGGCTCAGCAGGTTAAGAACGCAACACAGGAGTTCCCGTCGTGGCACAGCAGTTAACAAATCCGACTAGGAACCATGAGGTCGTGGGTTCGATCCCTGGCCTTGCTCAGTGGCTTAATGATCTGGCGTTGCCGTGTAAGCTGTGGTGTAGGTCGCAGATGCAGCTCGGATCTGGCGTTGCTGTGGCTGTGGCATAGGCTGGTGGCTACAGCTCTGATTCGACACCTAGCCTGGGAACCTCCATATGCTGCGGGTGCGGCCCTAAAATGACAAAAGACAAAAAAAAAAAACGCAGCATAGTCTCCATGTGGATGCGTGTGTGATCCCTGGCCTTGCTCACTAGATTAAGGATCTGGTGTTGCTGTGGCTGTGGTGTAGGCCTGCAGCTGCAGCTCTGATTCAACCCCTGGCCTGTGAACTTCCATATGCTGCAGGTATGGCTATAAATTTATTAAAAATTTTAAAACTGGGCAAAAGATTTGAACAGCCGTTTTTCCAGAGGAGGTATACAAATGGCCAATAAACATATAAAAAAGATGTTCAACACCATTAGTCATTAGGGCAATGCAAATGAAAACCACAGTGAGATACCACTTCTCATGTACTAGGTTGTCTATAATAAAAAAAGAGAGAGACAGTAACAAGTGTTGATGAGGAAGTGGATAAAACAGTCTAGCAGTTCCTCAAAATACTGAGCCTAGAGTTATCATATGACCTAGAAATTCTGTTCATAGGTATATACTGAAGAGAAATGATGAAAACATGGTCATAAAAACTTGTACACAAATGACCGTAGCGTCATTATTGTAACACCCAAACAGTGGAAGGAACTAAATGTCCATCAGCAGATGAATGGATAAAATTTTTTTTTCATACAGTGGAATATTATTCAGCCATGAAAAGGAATGTCATGTTGATACATGCTACATTGATGACATTTTAAAACCTTATGCTAAGTGAAAGAAATCAGTCACATATTGTGTTATAAAATCACATATTATAAAATTCCATTTATTTGAAATGTCCAAAATTAGGCAAACCCATAGAGACAGAAAGTAGATTAGTGGTTGCTTTGGGCTGTGGAGGGTGGGGGTGGAGTTGAGTGTATCAATCAGGGTTCAGTTAGAGAAACAAAACAAGTATGAGATATATATTGAGAGGCTAATTGCAAGAATTTGGCTTAGGTGATTGTAGGGCTTAGCATAGCAAGTTCAAAATGCAAATGGCAGGCCGTCAGGAAGAGTGGGCTGGAACTCTCAGATGTGAGCTGAAGCTGCAGTCCATCAGTGAAATTTCTTCTTTAGGGAAACCTTAATTCTACTCTTAAGCCTTTCAGTTGATTGAATCAGGCCTAGTTAAATTAAAGTAAAAAATTATGGACCTTTTTTTAACACAAGGGGATTTATTAGTTAAACATTTAGGAACATTCGGTTCAGGCTTCAGGGTTGGTTTCATTCAAGGGGTTGACGGTTTTGTCAAGGACATGTTTCTTCCTGTTAACTCCTGTCTTTCACAGTGTCAGTTCCATTGTGAGGCTGGCTTCTTTTTTTTTTTTTCTTTTGTCTTTTTCTTTACTTTTTTTTTTATTATTATTAAAGTATAGTTGAGGAGTTCCTGTCATAGCTCAGTGGAAATGAATCTGAATAGTATCCATGAGGATGCAGGTTCGATCCTTGGCCTTGCTCAGTGGGTTAAGGATCCGGCATTGCTGTGAGCTGTGGTGTAGGTTGCAGACGCGGCTCGGGTCTGGCTTTCCTGTGACTGTGGCATAGGCCAGCTCCAATTGAACCCCAGCCTGGGAACCTCCATATGCCACGGGTTCGGCCCTAAAAAGTCAAAAAAAAATTAAACTGGTAACGATATCTAGTCACATATGATGCAGCATGATAATATGAGAAAAAAGAATGTATACATGTATGTGTAACTGGGTCACCTTGCTGTACAGTAGAAAATTGACAAAACACTGTAAACCAGCTATAATGGAAAAAATAAAAATCATTATAAAAAATAAATAATAAAATAAAACACTTTTAAAAAAAGTATAGTTGGTTTGCAATGTTGTACCACTTTCTGCTGTACATTAGAGTGAACCATTCCTATGTATACACACACACTCCCTTTTTTATGTTATCTCCCATCATGATTTATCACAAGAGACTGGATATAGTTCCCTGTGCTATATAGTAGGACTTCATTTCTTATCCATCCTAAATGTAATAGTTTGCATCTACTAACCCCAAACTCCCAATCCATCATCCCACTCCCTCGGCCGCATCCTACTTGGCAACCACAGGTCTGCTTTCCATGTCTGTGAGTCCGTTTCTGTTCTATATGTAGAGAGGTTCGTTTGTGCCTTTTTTTTTTTTCTATTTTAGGGTTGAACCTAGAGCATATGGAGGTTCCCAGGCTAAGGGGTCAAATCGGAGCTGAGCTGCCAGCCTACACCATAGCCACAGCAACACCAGATCCAAGCCGCATCTGTGATCTACACCACAGCTTATGGCAATGCCGGATTCTTAACCCACTGAGTGAAGCCAGGGATTGAACCTGCATCCTCATGGATCCTAGTCAGATTTGTTAACTGCTGAGCCACAAAAGGAACTCCATTTGTGCCATATTTTATATCCCACATATAAGTGGTATCATGTGGTATTTGTCTTTCTATTTCAGACTTACTTTATTTAGTATGAGAATCTCTAGTTGCATCCTAATTATTGCCTTTAATACACCTGCAAAATAACTTTCACTGCAGTACCTAGATTAATGTTTGATTGAATACCTAGGGACTGTCGTCTAGCCCAAGTGATCATGGGATGGGACACGAAGAGGGAGTGTCTGGTAATGGTTTTCTTTTTTTCTTTTCTTTCTTTCTTTTTTTTTTGTCTGCTCCTGTGGCATATGAAAGTTCCCAGGCCAGGGACTGAACCCATGCCACAGCAGTGACCCGAGCTACTGCAGTGACAACTCTGGATCCTTAACCCACTGTGCCACAAGAGAACTAATGGTTCTCTTTCTCAGGTGTTGAAAATGTTCTAAACTTGGTGATGGTTGCACAACTCTGAATATATGGAATACCATTGACTTGTACACTTTAAATAGGTGATTTGTATGGTTTGTGGATTATATCTCAATAAAGATGTTTTAATAAACACTATCTAGGGAGTCCCCTGGTGGCCTAATGATGAGGACTTGGCACTTTTACTACTGCAGCCTGGGTTCAGTCCCTGGTCTAGAAACTGAGATCCCACATTAAGCCTCTGCAGGCCGAAGCAAAAAAAAAAAAAAAAAAAAAAAACCCTCTGTATTTGCATACCCATGTTTATAGCAACACTAGTCACAATAGCCAGGAGGTAGAAGTAACCCAAATGTGCATCAGCAGATGGAATGGATAAATAAAATATACTATATCCAAAAATGGAATATAACTCAGCCTTAAAAAAGAAGGAAATCTAAAACAAAAAAAAATATTTTTAAAAAGGAAAGAAGTCCTGTCACACGCTACAATATGGATGATCTTTGAGGACATTATGCTAATTGAAATAAGTCAATCACACAAGTACCATGTAATTCCATTGATATGGTATCTAAAGTGCAGTAGATCCTCCCCTTATCCACGGTTTCACTTTCTACAGTTTCAGTTACCCGGAGTCAACCAAAGTCCAGATATATTAAATGGAAAATTCTAGAAATAAACAATTCATAAGTTTTAAGTTACCGTTATGAGTAGTGTGATGAAATACTGCACCATGCCGCCTGGGATGTGAATCAACCCTTTATCCAGCCTATCTACACTCTGTGTGCTAACTGCTCATTAATAACTTAGTAACCATCTCGGTTACCAGATTGCCGTCTTTTGCAGTCCTTGTGTTCAAGTACAGTACAGGAGGACCTCAGAGATGAAGTAGGTTCAGTTCCAGATCACTGTAATAAAGCAGATATCACAATAAGACAAGTCACATGAGTTTTTTGGTTTCCCACTGCATATAAAAATTATGTTTGTATTGTACTAAGCGTGCAGTAGTAGCATTTTGTCTAAAAATACAGTGTACATACCTTAATTAAAAATACTCTTAAAAATATTTTTGCTTAAAAAAGCTATCATCAGCCTTCAGCAAATCATAATTTTTTATAATAGTTACATCAAAGGTCACCGATCACCATAACAAGCATAATAGTAATAAAATAGTTTGAAATAATGCAAGAATTACCAAAATGTGGCACAGAGACAGAAAATGAGCAAATGCTTGGAAGCACTCCGATAGACTTGCTTAACACAGGGTTGCCACAAACCTTCAATTTGTTTAAAAAAACAAACAAACAAACAATCTGCAACGTACAGTTAAAGCAAAGAACAGTAAGATGAAGTATGCCTGTATATAGAGTTCGGTACTATCTGTGCTTTCAGACATCCACTGGAGGTCTTGGGTATCCCCCGTAGGATGAGCGGGCACTATTACAGTCAAATTCACAGAAACAGAAAGTATCAGGAGCTGAGGTAAGGGGGAAATGAGGAGTTCTTTTTTAATGGGTACAATATCAGATTTGCAAAATAAAAAAGTTCTGGAGGTCTTTTGCATAACAATGTAAATGTACTTAACAATACTGAACTTAAAATAGTATATTTAGGAACGGTTAAGATAGTAATTTTTTTTGCTTTTTAGGGTGCACCGGTAGCATATAAAGGTTCCCAGGCTAGGGATCAAATTGACGCTACAGCTGCTGGCCTATGCCACAGCCACAGCAACGCAGGATCCAAACCACGTCTGCCACCTATACCGCAGCTCACGGCAACGCCAGATCCTTAACCCATTGAGCAATGCCAGGGATCAAACCCGCAACCTCATGGTTCCTAGTCAGATTTGTTTCCGCTGTGCTATAGCAGGAACTCCAAGATAGTAATTTTTTATCACACTTTTAAAAATTAAGAAAAGACTATGTGTCCTATATTGCCTGAGCAACACCTCTTATACCTGAATTCTGCCACAACACTCTGTTCTGTCCCATACCATGTTGTTCATAGTCCCTGAAATGAAAATGAGAGAATTTCTCAAAAAGTACTAAAAATAAATATACTTAGGGAGTTCAGGTGACACTGGCTCAATTATTTCTATTTGTGGCTTATTTCATTTTATTAACCTATTTCTAGGAAGCTGGTGGTATTTAGAGATGGTGAGTTTACATGATAAAAATTTGAGGTAGAGTTGTTTACATTTATTTTTTCCAATTAACCAAGGTAGTGGCTATAAGCAACTAAAATCTGATCTTGAATGATAGAAATGTGGCTGCCTGGCCCTTCTCTGGGTTTAGTGAACAGCTGTGGGGTCCTCTTCAGGGAAGTGATGCCCTGAAGTGAGCCCAGACCCGTGGTACCTGCTTGATTGTGTACCCTGTGGTATTCTGATACTGTCTGGGCACCGTTTCAGGCTGTGAGTGGGGAAGGAGTGCAGCCCGTGCTGAAGCATTAAACCAGGAAGTATTCCCACTTCCTCGTTTACGCTTTTCAGCTTTAAGGTCTATTGCCAACTGGCACATTTGACAGATTCACCCAGAGGGAATGACAGCTGGAACTGGTAAGGCCAAGCAGGCTGGGGACCTTGTTCTTTCTGCCAGGAATGCCTTCCCTTAGCCCAGTGATTCGCAGTCAGGTGATTCTACCCCCCAGATGACACTTGACAGTGTCAAAGACGTTTCTGTTTGTCCAGTTTAGGAGAGCTGGTATATTGTGAACAGAGACCAGATATGCTGTTGAACTTCCTCCAACACACAGGGTACAACAAAGAATGATCCATCCTGAAATGTGAATAGTGCTGGAGTTGAGCGACCCAGCCCTGGACCTTTGCAAGGCTAGTTCCTTGACATCCAGGTCTTGACCTAAATCAGTTTTTGGTTGGGTGGGTTCTAATTAATCAGCATAAGGTAGTTTAATTGTCCTTCTTGCACTGTCACTATATTTTATCTTTTATCTATACCATCTTTTCTCCACATACAATATACTAATGACTAATACAAATTCCAAAAGTCTACAAAGATCAGAGACCTCATACTTCCCTCTCTACTTTATCTTCAGCTTCTTGCATAGTCTTTGGGACCTAGTGAGATGCAATCAGTATTTGTTTCATCAGTGAATGGAATGGATTTAACTGGCTCTGGTAACTAGGCCTCCTCCTTTTTCCCCAGGGCATGCTAGTTCCTCTATCTTAGTCCTAAAGCCCCTGGTCCCTTCCTGCGTCCCCAACTCCTCCACCTACCATGTTGGAAGTTGAGGAAGCTTGAAATGCTTGGGGGAAGCAGACCTGCAGGGCTCAGGGGAAGTCTCTGAAGCATTTGCCATCAGAGGAATGGAAGAGAGGAAGGTCTCAGGGGAAATAAGGGAGATAAATGGTGAAGGGTAGGGTGAGGGAGTCTGAATCAGCCTGGCTATTCAACATTTTTGAGTGGGAAAGAAAAGGACTAATAATATTTATTGAATGTTGCCTTGGTGCAGGGCAGAATAATCTTTAGTCCTTTTAATATTTTTTTTTTGTCTTTTTGACTAATTTAGGCTGCACCGGCGGCATATGGAGGTTCCCAGGCTAGGGGTCTAACAAGAGCTGTAGCTGCCGGCCTTCACCACAGCCACAGCAATGCGGGATCTGAGCCGTGTCTGCGACCTACACCACAGCTCACGGCAACGCCAGATCCTTAACCCACTGAGCAAGGCCAGGGATCGAACCCGCAACCTCATGGTTCTTAGTCGGATTCGTTTACCACTGAGCCACGACAGGAACTCCCCCTTTTAATAATTCTGAAATGAGGACACTCCAGTCTAGCATAATCAAGTACCATATCTAAGACCCTACAACTCTCAAGTGGCACAGTTGAGATTTAAATCAAGGATTGTGCCATACCAAAGGCCAAGCTTGTTAAATTCTTTGGGGAAACCAGATAAGATGAGTTCTTTCCTTAAAAGAGCTTCTGTTCTGCTGGGAGGAGGGGCAGGTAGGCCCACAATTTAGCATATGAATTTGTAGTAGGTATTACCTCTTCACTAGCTTGTAGGTACAAGTGTCTCTTCCTTGTAATCAAGTTAATTACATACTACCAAAAAAGAAAATTATAGGCCAGTATCTTTGATGAATATAGATGTAAAATTTTTCAACAAAATTTTAGCAAGCTGAATCGAACAATACATCAAAAGGATCATATACCATGACCAAATGGGATTCATCCCAAGTTCACAAGGATGGTTCAACATATGTAAATCAATGTAATATACCACATTAACAAAATAAAAGCCAAAAACCACAAGATGAGGATGCCTACTCTTACCACTTATTCACCATAGTATTGGAAGTCCTTGCCATGACAATCAGACAAAATAAAATAAAATAAAAGATATCCAAATTGGAAGAGAAAATGTAAAATTGTCACTATATGCAGATGACATGTTTACTATAGATACTATAGATAAAAAACCCTAAGAACTCCACACAAAAGCTACTTGATCTGATCAACCAATTCAGCAAAGTAGAGGGATGCAAGATTAACATTCAGAAATCGGTTGCATTTCTGTATACTAACAATGAACTATTAAAAAGAAAAGGGATAGGAGTTCCCGTCGTGGTTCAATGGTTAACAAATCCGACTAGGAACCATGAGGTTGCGGGTTCGATCCCTGGCCTCGCTCACTGGGTTAAGGATCTGGCGTGAGCTATGGTGTAGGTTGCAGACGAGGCTTGGATCCTGCATTGCTGTGGCTGTGGCATAGGCCAGTGGCTACAGCTCCTGTTAGACCCCTAGCCTGGGAACCTCCATATGCCATGGGTGCGGCCCTGGAAAAAGACAAAAAAAAGGGGGGGATATAAAAAACAATACCTTTTAAGATCACACTCAAAAAATTAAATACCTAGGAATAAAGCTGACCAAGGAGGACTTTCTACATTTAGAAATACTTATATACCGAGAACTATAAAACAATCAAGGAAATTAAAGCAGATTCAAAGAAGTGGAAAGATCCCATGCTCCTGGATTAGAACAAGTAATACTGGTAAAATGGTCATACTACCCAAAGCAATTTATAGATTTATGTGATCCTTATCAAATTACCCATGATATTTTTCACAGATCTAGAACAAATAATCCAAGAATTTATATGGAATCATAGAAGACCCAGAATTGCCAAAGCAATCCTCAGGGAAAAAAAAAAAAGCAAGAGGCATAACTCTCCCAGACTTCAGACAATATTACAAAGGTACAGTAATCAAGACAGTGTGTTATGGGTACAAAAACAGATATATGGATCAATGGAATAGAACAGCCCAAAAGTAAACCCAGACAACTATGGTCAGTTAATATTTGACAAAGGAGACAAGACTATAAAATGAGAAAAAGAGTCTCTTCAGTAAGTAGTGCTGGCAAAACTGGACATCTGCATGTAAATCAATGAAATTAGAGTAAACTGTCACACCATGCACAAAAATAGACTCAAAATGTCTTGAAGACTTAAGACATGAAACCATAAAATTCCTAGAAGAGAATATGGGTAAAGCATTCTCTGACATAAACCATACAAATATTTTCTTAGGTCAGTCTCCCAAGGCAATAGATATAAAGACAAAAATAAACAAATTGGACCTAATTACACTTACAAGCTTTTGCACAACAAAGGAAACCATAAAAATCCAAAAGACAACCTCCAGAATGGGAGAAAATAGTTGTCAATGATGCAATGGACAAGGGCTTAATCTCCAAAATATATAAACAACTCAACAACGAACAAACAACCCAATCACAAAATGGCCACAAGACTTAAATAGACATTTCTTCAAGGAAAACATATGAATGGCCAGCAGACACTTGAAAAAATGCTCAACACCACTAATTATTAGAGAAATGCAAATCAAAAGTACAATGAGATAGCACATCACACCAGTCAGAATGGCCATCATTAGTAAGTCTACAAATAACAGATGCTGGAGAGGGTGTGAAGAAAAGCGACCCTTTCCTACGTTGTTGGTAGGAATGTAAATTGGTACAACCACTATGGAAAACAGTATGGAGGTTCCTCGAAATCTAAATATAGAACTACCATGTGATCCAGCATTCCCACTCCTGGGCATATATCCAGACAAAACTGCAATTCAAAAAGATACATGCACCCATATGTTCATAGCAGCACTGTTCACAATAGACAAGACATGGAAGCAACCTAAATGTCCATCAACAGATGAATGGGTTAAGAAGATATGGTACGTATATATGGAGTTCCTGTCATGGTGCAGCGGAAACGAATCTGACTAGAAACCATGATGTTGCAGGTTCGATCCCTGGCCTTGCTCAGTGGGTTAAGGATCCGGCGCTGCTGTGAACTGTGGTGTAGGTCGCAGACGCATCTCCGATCCCACATTGCTGTGGCTGTGGTGTAGGCCAGCGGCTGCAGCTCTAATTCAGCTCCTAGCCTGAGAGCCTCCATATGCTGTGGGTGTGGCCCTAAAAAGAAAGACAAAAAAAAAGAAGATATGGTATATATATTCAATGGAATACTACTCAGCCATAAAAAAGAATGAAATAATGCCATTTGCAGAAACATGGATGCAACTAGAGAGTCTCATACTAAGTGAAGTAGTCAGAGAAAGACAAATATGCAGAATCTAAATTATTGCACAAATGAACCTATCTACAGAACAGAAATGGACTCACAGACATAGAGAACAAGACTTGTGGTTGCCAGGGGGGATACGGGAGGGTGTGGGATGGACTGGGAGTTTAGGGTTGGTGGATACAAACTATTACATTTAGAATGGGTAAGCAATGAGGTCCTACATAGCACAGGGAACTATATCCAGTCTCTTGGGATAGACCATGATGGGAGATAACATAAAAAAGAGAATGTGTATATACGTATGACTGAGTCACTTTTCTGTACAACAGAAATTGATACAACATTGTAAATCAACTATATTTTTATATAAGCATGTATGAATTTTATTAATTTTATTTTTATTTTATTATTTTTTCCTTTTAGGGCCACACCCGTGGCATATGGAGGTTCCCAGGCTGAGGGTCAAATTAGAGCTACAGCTGCCAGCCTACACCACAGCTCACGGCAACACCAGATCCTTAACCCGCTGAGCAAGGCCAAGGATTGAACCTGTGTCCTCATGGATCCTAGTTGGGTTTGATAACCGCTGAGCCACGACAGGAACTCCAAATCAACTATACTTTAATAAAAGAAAGGTAATTGCTCAAATACCCACATCCCCAAATTAGTTGTGAATCCAGTATTGCACTCTCTCTCAAGTTCCCCCCCTACACACACCGAATTATTTTCAAAGAACCACAGGGGTTTACTAGATCTGAATTGGTTAGTCCTAAAGGAAAGACAGACATGTGGTCATTACCACCTGGTCACTACTGAATTTAGTCTTTTCAAGGGCTGGAGTGGTAGCCTAAGATTGCTACTGTTTATGTTCTTATGACTGATTTATACTCATGGACTCAGTCTTTGTCCAAAGGAAGTCCCCATGACAAGATAGTGCCAGCATCAGGCCCGTATCGCCAAACCTGCTACAATCAAATATGGCTACAGCAGTATTTTTGATTCCACGTGTTTTTGTAGAACCTGGCCATGTCTCCCACCAAAAGGAGGAATCTAATTCCCCTCCCTTTGAGTATGGGCTGACTCTAGTGATTTCCTCACATGAAGTTGGGTATAGCAGAAGTGAGCTGCACAACTTTTGAGATACGGTCATAGAAGGCGATGTGGCCTCCACCTGGTCGCCTCACTGTGCTCACCCTCAGAGCCCAGTCACCATGCTATGATGAAGCCCAGGTCACACAGGCCACAGTTGTTCCACTTATGGTTCCAGCTATGAGCTTGGCACACAGTAGGTATCAACTGTCACATGTGACTGAGTCTGCCTTAGGTCTGCCAGCCCCAGATGCGGGAGCAGTGACAACCTGTTCCTGCTGAGCCATGATGGTATTGGTGACTTGAAGAATCCATGAACGTCAAGAAATGATTGTTTTTGTGCCTTCAAGGTTTTAGGATAATTTGTTTTGCTGCCATTGCAGTGGAAGCCCCACATGTCACCTGTGAGGGTTTGAGCCCTACCATTGAGGTCACCCTCAGTCCAGACACCCCCTGGTCTTTTTTGTTTTCAAAGGCCTAGTCAAAGGTCAACCTGTATGCCACCTAGGAAGAATTCATCTGTTTTGACATAACGTTTGTCATATTGTATGAAAGCTACTTGTGTCTGCCTCCTAGTCCGACTGTGAACAGTCTTGGAGGATGGGCACACGTTGTATTTTCCCTCTCCAATGGCACCTGATATGTGGCAAAGCTAACAGCTCCTTCTGTACTCACCACATGAAGCAGGCTCAAAATCTAGCCCCCTTGTAAAGTATCAGATATCTTCGGTGGCTTTATTTATGTATATTTAAAAAAAAAAAAACAGTTCCTAGGAGTTCCTGTTGTAGCTCAGCAGAAATGAGCCCGACTAGTATCCATGAGAATGTGGGTTTGATCCCTGGCCTTGCCCATTGGATTAAGGATCTGGCGTTTCCATGAGCTGTGATATAGGTCGCAGATGCAGCTTGGATCTGGTGTTGCTGTTGCTGTGGTGTAGGCCAGCGGCTACAGCTCCGATTCGACTTCTAGTCTGGGAACTTCCAGATGCCACACTTGCGGCCCTAAAACACATTAAAAAAAGTTCCTATATATATCCATATGGTGGGCCATAAATCAGCCTTAGGAGTGAAATTTTGATGCATGCTACCATGTGCATGATCCTTGGAGACATTATGCTAAGTGAAAGAAGCTAGACACAAAAGGACAAATGATGTGTGGTTCTACGTATATAAGGCACCTAGAGTAGTCACATTCACAGACACAGAAATTTGGATGGTGATTGTTGAGGGCTGCAGAGAAGGGAACAGAGGCTTCCTTAAGTGTTTAATGAGGAGAGAGCTTCAGTTTGAGAAGATGAAAAAGAGTTCTGTGAATGGATGGTTGTGATGGTTATTAACACAATAATGTTAATCTTATGACACTGTATGCTTAAAATTATTAAAATGGTAAATTTTATGATATGTAAATTTTTCAACATTAAAAAAAGATTTCTGTATATCCTGTTATTTATTTCTGAATATCACCAAGAATATATGAGACCCATACTAGAAATTCACCCCTGGAAGAAGCAATAGAGATGCCTTCTGGATAGTTTCATCTCATCCTTGGAAGACTTCCATGAAAAGAGCCATGCAAGAAAAGTCATGTGCACACAGTGTGATCCTCTTCCCTTGCCCATAATGTGCTGCTCAGAACCTTCAGGTTAAAGTTCAGTCCATAAACCTCCCTACATGTTTCCCACCCCTGTGGCTTTAGCTCTGCCAACAGATTCCAGCTTGGCAGAGCTCATAAGGCACATGTCTCACCCTCTTCATGCTCTTTGTGGTGACCCTAGACTTAGTAACATCAATTCTAAGGTGGAGTGCCTGATCCCTTGGCTTGAACCAGAAGCCGTGGTGTAGGTTGCAGACGTGGCTCAGATCCTACATTGCTGTGGCTGGGAACCTCCATATGCCGCAGATGTGGCCCAAAAAGACCAGAAAAAAAAAAAAAAGGGAAAGAAAACGGACATAGCAACTGAATAGACATCTCCAAAGATACCCAAATGGCCAATAAGCACAAAGATGCATGTGCATAATCACTAGTAAAATGCATATTGAAATCACAATGAGATCCCATCTCACATTCATTAGGAGGGCTATCATAATAAAAAGAACAAAACAGCAAGTGTTGACAAGGATGTGGAAAAATTGAAACTTTTGTGCAACTATTGTGGAGAATGGCATGACACTGTATTAAAGATTGAACAGGAGTTCCCACTGTGGCTCAGTGGTTAAGGAATCCGACTAAGAACCATGAGGTTGAGGGTTCGATCCCTGGCATTGCTCAGTGGGTTAAGGATGTGGCGTTGCCGTGAGCTGTGGTGTAGGTTGCAGACGCGGCTCGGATCCCGCGTTGCTGTGGCTGTGGTGAAGGCTGGCAGCTACAACTCCTGTTAGACCCATAGCCTGGGAACTTCCATATGCCACGGGTGTGGCTTTAGATTAAAAAAAAGGCAAGACAAAAAAAAAAAAAAAAAAGACTGAACAAAGAATTACTGTTTGATCAAAAAAAAACTAAGATGGGGTACCTTTGTGATGTTGAGTACTGATACCCTCTCTAAACTGAGTTTGATGTCTTTTTTTTTTTCTTTTTCTGGCCAGCTGGTGGCACATCGAGTTCCTGGGCCAGGGATCAGATTGAAGCCACAGCATTGGCAGATGCAGCAACGCCAAATCCCCAACCCACTGGCCTGGACCGGGGATTAAACCCATGTCCCAGTGCTCCAGAGGTGCTGCTGATTCTGTTGCACAGTGGTAACTCTGACTTTGATGTCTTAAGAGAAAAAGGAGTGTCTGAGACCTTTCCCCTAAGTTCTTTATTTTCTGAGACTGCAGCTATATCACTTAGTGTTGGGTCCAACTGTGAGTAATAGAGACCCCAAAACTAGTGGCTAAAAATACGGAACGTTATTTCTCATAAGTTTAGAAGTGAGCAGTCGAGGACTGGTATGACAGCTCCACAGTCATAAGGTATCAGGCTCCCTTCAGCTTTCCACTCGGCCCGCCCCAGAATGCAGTTTTCATCCTTATGATCTAAAGTGGCTGCTGAAGCTCTAGCCATCACCTCATAGTTCCAAGCAGCAGAATAAAAGAAGAGAAGACAGTGTACATGCCACTTCTCTTCCAAGACATCCCAGAACTCCCACACATTACTTCAGCTTACATGTTGACTATAATTAACCTAGCTACAAGGGAGTCTGACAAATGTAGTGTTTTAGCTGGGAAGCAGTACACCAAATGAGAAAGTGGGATTCTTTTGAGAGAGAATCAGAGAGTACATATTTGGTAGGAATCTAGGCCCTGCACCACAAGAGCCTAAAAGGCAACAGGGGGCATGGTCTCTAGGAAATCCAGTTCGTTCATCCACACATTTCCTTAACATTTATAGACCTGTCCTAATGCAACAATCACTTTTACTTTGAAACTGTTAACTTCTTTTTTTGTGTAGAAAGATACCAAATTTGTCTGTCCTACTCTTTCAACAAAATTTCTTGAGTGGCAGCATAGCACTGGAGAGGAAAAGATGAGTAAGATATACCTTTTGAGCCTTCCCTAATTTCATCATAACGGTTCCTGCTGTGTAGAAGATTCTACACTCTACACTCTCATGTGCTCAAAACAGCTGTGACCCCCTGCAGAAGAGGAAATATTGTGGAAGAAGAGAAGGGGTCATGACATTTTAGGCAACACCAAGAACCCAGAAAATATGGAACTTAGTGTGAATATCTATTGTTTCAAACTGAAGAGAACTGTTTCCCTGCAAGGGAAAAAGTTAGATTTAGTACTAAGAATAGAGCAAGAGAAACATCGGCCTGGTGCCTTCAGCTGAGAAATGAGTTTCATTAGAGTCACAGTTATTGTGTATTGTCCCCATTGGTGGTTCTGGTTGGGCTGAGATCTGATTTCCACTTCAATTCTCACAGTTGGCATTATTATTTCCCTTTGTGTAACTTTTGGGAAAAAATTCAATATGAATCAGATTTTTTTAGTTCCCACCAAAGAGAGAGACTCTGTTTTTTTTTAATACAATGAGAACAGACTCAGACTTAGATCAGAGTACTTCCATCACAATGAAATACCTTTTCAGAGTATTGTTGAGTCCTTTGCCTTTCATTGTTTCAGTCTGTAGTTGCATGTTCTAATTTAGAACGGAGCGCACCTGCTGCCTAAACCCTTTGACTGCCTTTAGCTCAGCCTTCCTCTTTTAGTTTTTTTTTTTTTCCATGATATTTACAAACCCAAAGTTTATTACTGGATGCTTCCCAGTCAAAGAAACATGCAAAACTCTCCACTGTCAAGGGAACACCCAATTTCCTGATTCCCAGTCTTTCTTGTTCTTACAGCCTAACTTTGGACCTTCAACCTTCTCAGATTTGATCTGTGAGCGATCACATCTTCTTCCAACTTTTTACCAGATCCTGGTAAAAATCTTGTACCCAGATTCTGTTTATGATGTTTGAAACCAAGATTTTTTTTAAAAAAAATTGTAAAAAATAAAAAATTTACCATCTTAACCATTTTGAAGTGGCACTTTAGCAGTTGTAAATATATTCACATTGATATTGAAAAGATCTCCAAAACTTTTTCGTCTTGTAAAATGAGAACTTTATACTGTCAGGAAGGAAGAAATTTCCCTCTGCCCTTCTAGGTTCTTCTTGCTGGTCTAAGAATGAAATTGACATGAGGTAGATTAATAAGAGAAAATCAAACAAAAGTTTAATAGCATACATACACGGGTGAGATCCAGGGAAACAGAGTCCCTCCCCAAAATGGCCTAAGCCCTCACCTTAAATACCATCTTCAGCTGAGATGTTGGGAGTAGTGGTTTGGGACTTCAGAGGGGAGGAAGGCAAGTCACATGGAGGTGGAAAAGCAAATATTTCATAAACAGTGTTTGCTGGGCCTGGCAGAGACCACAGAATACGTAGTGGACTCTGATCTCTGGGCCCTGCCGAGTCTCCTCTGTCATACCTATGCTGTGTTCTTCGAAGACATAACTGGTAATAGCTCTATTCCAGGAACAAGCCCTTTATCTCAGTTCTTTTAGGCACTTAGGGGGCAGGCCAAAGGTTCTTCCTGAGTCTTTTGGACCTTGGTTGTTTTTCGCTCAAAGCAGTTCACATTCCTAAAAGGCACATTTTTTTCTCTTTTTTTAATTTTATGATTTTTATTTTTTCCATTATAGTTGATTTACAGTGTTTTGTCAGTTTCTACTGTACAGCAAATGACTCAGTCACATATATATTCTCACACTATCCTCCATCATGTTCCATCACAAGTGACTGGATATAGTTCCCTGTGTTATACAGCAGGACCTCATTGCTCGTCTACTCCAAATGCAGTAGTTTGCATCTATTATCACCAGACTCCCAGTCCATCCCACTCCCTCGCCCTCCCCCTCGGCAACCACAAGTCTGTTCTCCAAGTCTCAGAGGCACATTTTATGATGGCAAGTTTTGCTTCTCTACAATACCTATTAAATGACAACTCCCTATTTCTCCCTCACCACAAACCCTGAAAAGCACCATTCTGCTTTCTGTTTCTCTGAATTTGACTAGATACCTCATATAAATGAAAAAGTGCAGTATTTATGTTTTGTGGCTGGCTTATTTCACTTAGCATAAGCATAATATCCTTGAGGTTCATCCATGTTTTAGCATGTGACAAGATTCCCTTCCTTTTTAAGGCTGAATAATATTCTGCTGTATGAATTTAGCACATTTTGTTGATGCGCTCATCCATTGATGGCCATTTGGGTTGCTTCCACCTCTTGGCTATTATGAATAATGTTGCTTTGAATGTGGGTGTCCAGATATCTCTTTGAGACCCTGCTTTCAACCCCTTTGGATTAAATACCCAGAAGTGGGATTGCTGGATCATGCGGTAGTTCTATTTTTAACTTTTTGAGGAACTTTCATGATGTTTTCCTCTTTCGGTTTTAACCCAGAGATATGTAAATCTTAATCTCTTTGCAGATTCAGAAGTGTATATCAAGGAAATATCAATGTTTTTGGCAGACACTGAGGGAAAAAAAAGGGTGGAGCATAATTTATATCAAATTGAAATTATCAAAATGAAGTTGTAATGAAGTCACAGTAGTGAGCCTTTCGTTTTGAGATCAGACTGGAGAATGTGTCTTCATTTTCAATCTAATTTTCACTTCTTTATACTGTTTTTTACCTCCTTTTGTTGCAGGAAGGAGGACACCTTCCAGGGCCCTAGAACAGGCTCTTGTCTGAGACTCAGAAATGAATTGTCTGAGGAGACACACGTGCTGACAAAGCAAGAGACTTTACTGGGAAGGGGGCACCCAGGGGGAGAGCAGCTGGTGAGGGAACCCAGGAGAACTGCTCTGCCGTGTGGCTTGAAATCTCTGGGTTTATGGGAATGGGGTTTGTTTCTGGTTATCTCTGGTCAGTAGTCTTGCTTGACCCATACTTGGTTTGGTCCGGAGTCCTTCCTGGTGGCATCCGCACCTCTCAACCAAGATGGATTCCAGCTCCAAGGATTCTGGGAGGTTGGTCATCTCCTCCCTCTGGTTGGCCCCTCCCAGATCTTCCCAGTTAGTCTTCAGAGCAGCACCATGTTCCTTATCAGGGACTCCTGTTGTGAGGCAAGCAGCTATTATTGTGCCTGGCCAAGGTCCCCTAACACTTCAATTACACCTTATTTTCCTTTACTGGAATAGTTCTCAGAGGTAAAGAGTAGTTAGAAATCACTTTTTTCTCATCTAGCTCTCTTTAATTGTTAGACAGTGAAATAAAACTAGACAGAAACCAAAGCCCGTGCATGTGCACCATTACATAAATAGTTTTATGGCTAAAGTTACACGAAATGTTGGTCAGACCGAGGTAGCAATAAGTTTGATGTCAAGTACCTTTACACCAGATTTCTCTGATTGTTGTTAAAATACACACAATGCGCGCACACACACACACACACACACACACACAGGGTCCCATCTCTAAACAGTCTAACTTTGAACTTTTTTTGATTCAAACTCAGCTTAAGTGGCGATGAGCAAAACCAGCGTAACAGATACCAGCAATGGAAGTTTTCCTTTATACCTTTTTCTCCCAAACATCTGAAAGAAGGGGAAATTAAAAAGGGGTGGCATATGGAAGTTCCCGGGCCAGGGATTGAATCTGAGCTGCAGCTGCAACCTACGCTGCAGCAGTGATCAGAACTGCTGCAGTCTGGTTCTTAACCCACTGTGCCACAGGGGGAGCTCCTTTCTTAGAGTAGAAGCTCTGAGGATACACCTGAGTTGGAGGGTGCTAAGCTAAGGGGAATGAAATCAGGACTGTGGATTCCATCTACCTTGAGAAATTCCCTTCCTTCTCAGAGCAGCTGCTTTGCTTTCTTTCTTTTTTTTTTTTTTTTTTTTTTGTCTTTTTGCCTTTATGTAGAGCCGCACCCGCGGCATATGGAGGTTCCCAGGCTAGGGGTCTAACAGGAGCTGTAGCTGCCGGCCTTCGCCACAGCCACAGCAACGCGGGATCTGAGCCGCGTCTGCAACCTTCACCACAGCTCATGGCAACGCCGGATCCTTAACCCACTGAGCCAGGCCAGGGATTGAACCCACAACCTCATAGTTCCCAGTCGGATTCGTTAACCACTGAGCCATGAATGGAACTCCCCTGCTTTGCTTTCTAAGCAATTTGGAGACAGTGGTTCTTGTGCTTAACCACACATTTGAATCACTTGGGGCAATTTTAAACTGTTCGCTCTCTAGGCTGCACTCAAACCAGTGACATCAGGATCCCTGGGGTGAGGGGGGAACCCAGTCATCAGTATTTTTATAAGGTTCCCCATGGCCAGGAATCATTGTGCCAAAGAGAAAAGGCAGATTGCTACTATTTCCCTCCCAGCACCATGATTTGTAAATTTACCATTTTTACTAAAACATAACATACAAACTTGCAAAGTTGAAGTACCATATAATCTGTGATATTTATGGTCTGAAGAATATAAGCAAGTATCTGTCAAGGATCATTCTCTCCACAAGAAAGAATAAATGGCTGGCATGTATGTACTGTAAATTAGTATATCTCCAAATTAATTTCCATTAAACATTTTCCAGCTTATGAGTATTTTCCCTAGCTATTGCTTATGTCTTATTTCTCACATTTTATGGAACTTTATACTTTTCGAAGCGCTCCAGGTCTGCTCTTCCTTGGGGTATCCACTTGTGGGTTCCCACAAACTTGCTTTTGGTGATTCTAGTGAGTATTGAATGCTTGTGACTCACTGGAATGTTTACCCTTTTAATTCTTTTTCATAGTTGGCCTCCTGGTCTCCTTCTGCCTTTGATGTTAACTGGCTAACACTGTGGTTCATTTCCTGTTATTTGCAACTTTAGAATTAAAAGCATAAATGAAGTCAAAGAAATGAAAGGCCCAGGTCAGCTATCTTGCTAAGAGTCACAGCTGAAGTTCTGGAAGGTCCCAGTCCAACAAATGGCTTGGTTTCCCTCCCTCCATTCCCTGAATGTAGGCCTCTCCTGTGGAAGCAGTTACTAAGGTTGGCCAAAGGCAGGCTCAGAAGATGTGTTATTTCTGTGAGTGGTTAGTTTTTTCTTTGCTGAATCACGTTTTTTTTTCTTTTTTCTGCTTGGAAAATGTATTTGATGACTCTCGAGTGGATAATTTGTCCCAGTTTATTCAGCTTGTAAGGCCTTGTCCTTGAACGTCCTTTTTGCTGAGATACCAGGAATAACAATGTGTACAAGTTTGCGTGTTGGTTGGGAGAGGGTGTGAAGAGGAAGCGTCATGGGCAGTTTATTTTCTTATGTAGAATTTGGAGTCAGAGATACTTGTATTCATTGCAATTTATAACTCAGTTCCAAATTTCAAGGTCATAAGCTTGAACATCCACCTCACAGGTTGGTTATACAGGTTTAAACACGATAATGTACATTCTGCACAGTAAATGCTGTTTCCTAAGCAGCCACCTGGTGTGCTCACTTATCAGAAAAACCTTCTGGTTGTAGTATACTTTTTGTCACAAGAAAAGAATTGAGCAAGTCTTACCTTTTACCCTACTACATGCCAGGTTTGTTTCGTGGAAGAAAAAAAAAAAAAAATATATATATATATATAGCATGACCTGCTACCAAGCCCTTTAGAACCTAGGTGGGGAGAAGAGCTACCCCTGTGAGGTAAATTCAAGAATATGAGGCAGCCTATAAGTGGGGCCTGCAGTTCATGGGCAGGCTGATCCCCATGGACTGGGATGGAGCTTGAGCTGAGAGTTCAGGGACAGACTGTTCCATTAAAAAACAAGGAAGCAGAGTTCTCTGGTGGCTCAGCGGGTTAAGGATCCAATGTTGTCACTGCTGGGGCTTGGGTCATTTCTGTGGCATAGGTTTGATCCCTGGCCCCACAGCTAAAAAAAAGCCAAAAAACCCAGAAAGCAAACAACCCTATATGTAGTACCCCTGCCTCTCTACAGGATGCTACATTTAGGGTACTGTCACACCCTCCCCTATACAGACACTTTGAAAAATGTTCAGGAATTCCCACTGTGGTGTAGTGACTTGAGGATCTGGCATTATGGGTTTGTTCTCTGACCCGGCACAGTGGGTTAAAGAATCCAGCATTGCTACAGCTGTGGCATAGGTTGCAACTGTGGCTCAGATTCAGTCCCTGGCCCTGGAAATTCCATATGCCTCGGGTGCAGCCAAAAAAGAAAAAAAAAATGTTCAATATGGTGCTTACCTCTCTTCCCTGTCACTCAGCACAATTTCTCTATGATTTCTCACAACCCCTCTTTTTTTCCCTTTCCTTGCTTGCAGATCATGTGATTCTATTTTTAAATGCTGTGTCTTTCTCATCTTCCTTATCCTGTAGACTTTTCAGCATATCCTCTTTTGGACTTTTTCTAAAAGAAAACACTGATAGTGAAAAACTTTCCAAGAAGTTTTAGGATGTGGTATTCAGCATATACTGGGAGAATCCAGTAAGACTGAGTAAGTAAGAGAATTCCAGTAAGAATACTCTTACCCTTGGAGCTACCCCAGGGTTCATGCTGAGAGTCCAGGTGGGAGAGTATAGATTGCGATGATAATGTGATTTTGTTTTATAAGAAGAAAAAAGTTAGGCACGAATCCAATAGCATCAGCCACAAAAGCTTCACAAATGAGTTTTCATATAAATACATTAAAAGATAATGTTTTTTGAGTTGCATGGTGGCCCAGTGCTTAAGGACTCAGTGTGTCTCAAATCACTGCTGTGGCATGGGTTCAATCCCTAGCCTGTGAAGTTTTGCATGCTACAGGTACAGCCAAGAAAAATATGGTAAAAAAGAAAAACAAAAGAGGAGTTCCTGTTTTGGATCAGCGGTAACAAATGTGACTAGTATCCATTAGGACGTGGGTTCAATCCCTGGCCTCAGTCAGTGGGTTAAGGATCTGGCGTTGCCATGAGCTGTGGTGTAGGTCTCAGATGTGGCTGGATCTGGCGTTGCTCTGCCTGTGTTGTAGGCCAGCAGCTGTAGCTCTGATTCGACCCCTAGCCTGGGAACTTCCCTATGCTACTGGGGTGGCCCTAAAAAAAAAGACCAAAAAAAAAGGATAATTTTTTTCAATCAGACTAAATAATCCCCTTCTAAATCTTTAAATAATCATGAAGACTTATTTGAGATGCATTAGATGTTTCATATTTTTCTTTGTTTATTTCCAGTATTCAAATAATAAAGGCAAAGGTATATCTGAGTTCTGAAGATACTGTTTCTTTAACAGGAAATGAGATTGCCAATGTTCCACAAAGCAAAGTGCCTAATTTGATGAAGAAATCCTGCTGATTCACTGAAAAAAAAGGTCTTAATCATAATCAATTGAACATTTGTGCATGAGTGTTTTTGAAATTAAGTTGCCTTTAAAAAATCAAATTGCAGGAGTTCCCGTTGTGGCACAGTGGTTAATGAATCTGACTAGGAACGATGAGGTTGCAGGTTCGATCCCTGGCCTTGCTCAGTGGGTTAAGGATCCGGCGTTGCTGCGAGCTGTGGTGTAGGTCACAGATGCGGCTCGGATCCTGCGTTGCCGTGGCTCTGGTGTAGGCCAGAAGCTGTAGCTCCAATTAGACCCCTAGCCTGGGATTCTCCACATGCCCTAAAAAAAAAATAAAATAAAATAAAATGCAAAAAAATAAAATAAAATTGCAGAGTTCCCATTGTGGCTCAGGGGTAACAAATCTGAATAGTATCCTTGAGGATGTGGGTTTGATCCCTGGCCTTGCTTAGTGGGTTAAGTATCTGGTGTTGCTGTGGCTGTGGTGTAGGCCAGAGGCTGCAGCTCTGATTCGACCTCTAGCCTGGGAACCTCCATATGTCACACACGCAGCCCTAAAAAGCAGGGAAAAAAGTCAAATTGCTTTATAGACAAAGTCATGTCATGGTGTGATTCACAATTTAAAATGTATTTTAAGAATTTCTGACAATGCTGATTGGGAAACAGTAATGTCACAACCATTCACCATGTTGGGGTTAAGTGGTTGGAGTTGGGATTGGAAAGAGAAAACATTGGAAAACTTTAAAAACAAAACAACATCAGGCCATATGTACTACTTTTTTCTGAAGGTCTTCATTTTTTGGTGAACTTTTTATATTTTTGCTTTAACCCCATTAGAAAGTTGTGTAACTTTACAGTGTCAAAGGTTTGTTTTGTTTCATTTTAGTAACTACTTTGTGTTTGCCTTACAGACTTCCAAATTACTTCTAAAACTATAGCTTGTAATTTTTCCAGTATGTGATTTATCACTTTGCTCCTTATACCCATGACTTTCTCTGCAAGATGAACCAGAAAGTAACATACTAGAATTCCCAGCTTTCCTTACCACTAAGAGTTGCTTTGTGACACATGCCAGCCAATGAAGCGTAGGTGGAAGTCATGTAGATGGCTTTCTAGAATTAAAAGGAAAAAAAAAGCTGTATGAGCAAGCAGTCTACTGGAAGGTTATGTTTATCCCCTCTCCCAGCCAACTGACTGCTGACACTCTTTCCCCAGTAGTTCTTTTATTGTACCACTTACATCTCTACCAAGAGACAATCTTTGAAGTGACTTGCTTTCTTTGTGGAGTTTGAAATAAAACTGGGGCTTGTGCTCCTGAGCAGTCAGCATCTGGTGAAAGGGAGCAGAATATCCACCCTCCAAATATGCCTCTCTGGCAGGAGGATTATTTTAGGGTGATTATTTTTAAGAACTAGTAGGCACAGGGGAAGGTCTGAAAACTGAGGAGAAATTCCCCTTTTGTGGGAGACATTTATACTTATAAGAGAAATCTTTATTTGTAAGGTATCTCCCTCCCGGTACCAGGAAGAGGAAAATATCTACATCTTTAGAACCTCTTATCAGTAGAGAAGGTCACACCTTGAATCTGCCATACCCTTGTTTACTGTGCTTTTTCTAGTAAGCATCCGTAACTGGCTCTCCTCTCCCTGCAGCGTCTTTCTTTTGACTTTAGCTAGAGATGGTATTGAAGGTGGTTGTGTGGGCCATTTTGGAGAATTACTCAGTTTTCCTGGGTATACACAAGGTACACATTTTTTTTTTTTGTCTTTTTGCCTTATCTAGGGCCGCTCCCGCGGCATATGGAGGTTCCCAGGCTAGGGGTCTAACAGGAGCTGTAGCTTCCGGCCTTCGCCACAGCCACAGCAATGTGGGATCCGAGCCACGTCTGCAACCTACACCACAGCTCACAGCAACGCCGGATCCTTAACCCACTGAGCAAAGCCAGGGATCGAACCCGCAACCTCATGGTTCTTAGTTGGATTCGTTAACCAATGAGCCACGACGGGAACTCCATATACAGGTTATTAAACTTCCATTTGTTTTTCTCCTGTTAATCTTTTTTTTTTAATGGCTGCACCTGCAGCATATGGAAGTTCCTGGGCCAGGTATTGAATTCAAGCCACAGCTGTGCCCCATGCTAGAGCTGTGGCAGCAACAGATCCCTTAACCCACTGCACTGGGCTAGGGATCAAACCCACACCTCCACAGTGACTTGAGTCACTGCGTTTGGATTCTTAACCCACTGTGCCATGGCAGGAACTACTCATCTGTCTCTTATTACAGGGGAATCTCAGCCTTAAACCTAGAGAGGCAGAGAAAAAATGATTTTTCCTCCCTGACCCTGTCTTAACTCTCAGGGAACTCTTCCCTTAGGAACTGTACATTGCTGAATTATTCTTTGGTTTGGTGCCCAGAGGTTTTTATACTTTGAGGTAACACACTCTCCTAATATTCAGGGTGGATGGAGATACACCTTTGTGTAGGCAAGTGGGAGAAGGGCTATTATGAAAGGAGAGACGGGCGAGGGGAACTGAGCGTGACCTGTTTACCTCAGGGACATTGTCAGGCAGGTTGTTTCCAGAAAGACCGTATATGAATTTGAGGCTTGGAAAGCAAGTTCCTAAAACTCAGTTGCCTGGAAAGTTCTCATGTACCTCAAGTGGCAAACATTTCCCATTTTGAAGGCCTTGAACTAGATGACTCCTCTGTGCTTGGGCCAGAGGCTTATATATATGACTGTAGAGGGTGATTTATTAGAGATCATGTCAAGAGATTATTCTTAGGGTTCTGGCACAGAGGCTCCTGGTGCAGCAGCCTGAATCTTTTCAAGTATCCTCAAAGCCCACTCTTCTCAGTGGCTCTTTTGAGGACAGAGTGATTATTATTCAGTGGTTATTGTTGCAGAAAGATCATGTTGCGCTTTAGTTTCTGAAACGCAGGCCCTGATGAAGTAGCCTAGAAAGAAACAGAAACTGCTCTGAATTTCTCCCCTAGGTGTTGGAGCATATGAAGCTTAAGGGTTTGTTTTAAAAACGAAGTCTCAAATAATTATCATTTCACCCAGGGGATTGTGTATTTTTCATTGGAAGGAAGGCATGCTCTTAAAAAATAATATTTTCGGTTTTGTCTTATCACTTGTAAATGTTAAATTTTCACTTCCTTTCTCAATCCAAATCTCATTCTTTCCTGCAGGCCATTATCAGGAAATACCTAGGTTTTAAAACATCCACTTTGCTTTTTCCCACTGAGTTTTAGTTAAAAAGAATAATAAACTTCATGAAATTCAAACCTAGGACAATACACCCAGAAAAATACTAACACAATAACCTGGGTTGCAAAACTTGTTTAGCAAGTTTCAGTTGAAGGTTAATTAAAACCTGCTTGGAAACCTCTTAAAACACAGACAGGAATGTAAACCACATACATCACCACCTAGATTCTTCCCTCGGGAGTTTTCTCCTCCCCACTTCCCTGGATTCTGGTGGGAACGTCTCCCCAGAGTTCCAACTGGTCTGACCTGAATCACACTGTCCGTAGCCAGTAGGATTCTGCTGCCCCCATCCCAGGGGAGGAGCAACAGGACTGTAGGTAGGCAGCCCCGCCCTCCTCAGCAGTTATAACAAACAGTCTGCTACCCCACTCCTTAAGCTTTTAGCTCCTTTGAGAGGTGGAGTGGGGGCTGAGGAGTTGGAAGAATTTCCTCCTGTGTTTCATGTTTTAAGTCTACAGATACAGAGGAGTCAAGTGACGTTGTTTTTCTGAACAAGACAAGAGAGTGGAAAAAGAAGTCAAAACAGAATGGGAAAAGGTAGAAATACTGCCTGAGGTTTTGCTTGCCTGTAAGAGAATATTGAACTGGCCGAATGTTCTAGAATATTAGCTGTATATTCTTCCAGGTGTTCCTCGGGGTTACCGCTACTATTTCATTTGTCCAGGCTTGTTTAGAGTGATTGTCAGCTAACACCCCCTTGCTGGATAAGCATCTGCGAGATGTGCAGGAAACAAGGCCGGGGTGTAATTATAACATAATGCTGTAACAACATTGTGCAAGACTACCTTAGTACTATATGCCAGAGTACATAGTGACCATCTCCCTGACAGGCATTTGGGTGGTGATTAGTGTTGGATCACGTCCTGGAATCAGGCTTGAAGCGAGAGAAACTGGAAAATGATTTTTGTTTTTCAACTCCTTAGAGGCCCATGTGGAAAATTTAGGAGAGCAAAAATTTGACGGAACTTGTACATAATTTGCGGAAGAGAAAGTCAAGTGGGGTGGTTCCTGAACCACTTGCCTTGCCTTGAAGCTGGTCTTCTGTGGAAAAGTCTTATTTTCATTCAGAGCTGGTTGAGAAGTGTTGTAGCAGGGAGTAGTCAATAGCAATCCCAAAATCCTTCTAGCTCCTCCACACCTAATCTAAGCACAGGCAAGGCCTTTTCCAGGTGACAGAGAAACAGTCTGAGCCCCAAAGCACCACCAGTATTAATGACTAAAGGCCACCCTGTACAGTTGCTAGACAGTGATCTGTGGTTTGTAAGGTGTATGTGGGGCCCGGCCGTCTAGTTCTACTCTCAATTCCATGGCCTCCTGGTTGTATAACACAGAATAAGTTGCTTCACCCCTACACCCTACCTTCCTCATACGGAAAGACATAGCTTTCTTTTGAGGATTAAATGACATAATCCATGTATAACACGTGGAATGTAGAAAGTGCTCTATAATTATCAGCTTTCTTTTTTTTTCCCAATTAAATTCTCACTCTCAAAATGGATGCCTGTTACATTAGAGTTGATTCTCTCAGTTTCCCCCTAAAACTGGGGCTGCTTGGTTCCATTTATTTAATGAATGTTTGTAAAGTGGAAACGTGGAATGAGGCACTGAGGATATAAAGTTTATGCAACACAGTCCCTACTCCTAGGACACTGACGGCCAGGGAGGTAAACATTTTGTTCATTGTTATGCCAAAAGCATAAATAAATAAGTAAATCCGAGGTCAAATAGTGTGGATGACCGGGTCGACATCCCAGACCCACGCCCCCTGCAGTGAATCCAAGTTGCTCAACTTCTCTAAGCCTCCATTTCCTCATCTTTAAAATCGCCCCATTCAGTGGTGTGCTGAAGTCTGCTGCCACTTACTAGGGGCAGCATATTGTTAAATATTTAGGGATTTTGCAAGCCAGTTGTTAAAACCATTGGTAGCTTGAAATCAGCCTTGGCGGAAGTATTTACACGCTGTTAATTAGCAAATTCTGGAAACCTAGGCTCCTATCTAACCCCAGCTCATTCTCTAGCATACCACAGGAACATGGGAAGGGGAGGCAAAACCTGACCTTTACATTCTTGGGGGTTTTGGCCAGGCCTGAGAATTTAATTAACATAAAATTGATTAACAGGAGAAAAGCATACAAATTGATTGGATATGTTTTTTGTGACATGGGAGCCCCCATGAGGAAATGAAGACCCAAAGAAGTGTCAAAACCTAAATGCTCTTCTAACAGGTTGGACAAAGAGGGGGTATTATGAAAAAGTAACTAAAATATATGGGGAGGTTAAAGGCAGAGGAGGATTATTTTAACAAGTTCTCTTTGTACAGAATTCTCTCAGCCTTGACTCGCAGTCTAAGAATGTTTCTTTTCTCCTGTACAGAGAAGGCATCTTTTGCAAGAGTGTTAAGATTAGAATGCCCTTCTTGCATCTGCTGTTTTTCAAGTGACCTTAGCTCAAAATATCCTTATGCCAAAGTGGCATATTTGGGGTGGCATATTCTTCCTTGAGTGTGTGTGTGCTTTTTTTTTTGGCTGTGCCCATAGCATAAGAAAGTTCCCAGGCCACGGGTCAAAACTGCGTCACTGCAGTGACAACACCATATCCTTAACCCACTGAGCCACCAGGGAACTCCTGAGTTGGCATATTCTGCCACCCTTCAAACATCCTACACAGGTGTTATGAAGATTAATGAATTAACATGGAGTTCCCAGCATGGCTCAGCGGTTAGTGAACCCGACTAGCATCCATGAGGACACGGGTATGATCCCTGGCCTTGCTCAGTGGGTTAAGGATCTGGCGTTGCTGTGAGCTGTGGTGTAGGTCTCAGATGCAACTCAGATCCTGCGTTGCTATGGCTCTGGCGTAGGCCAGTGGCTACAGCTTTGATTTGACTCCTAGCCTGGGAACCTCCATATGCGGCCCCAAGAAGACCAAAAAGAAAGATTAACAACTTAACAAAATCACAGTATCTGGCACATAGTAGATTCTCAGCATAGTGTTGCTCTGTCATATAGAATATATTAATTATGTACATCCTGCACTTTCATATTCATAATCTTATTTACTCCTTATAGCAACTTTGAGGTAGTTTTTTTTTTTTTAATGTCTTTTTGCCTAATCTAGGGCCGCACCCGTGGCGTATGGAGGTTCCCAGGCTAGGGGTCTAACAGGAGCTGTAGCTGCCGGCCTACACCACAGCCACAGCAACGCGGGATCTGAGCCGCGTCTGCAACCTACACCACAGCTCACGGCAACCCCGGGTCCTTAACCCACTGAGCAAGGCCAGGGATCGAACCTGCAACCTCATGGTTCCTAGTCGGATTTATTAACCACTGAGCCACAACGGGAACTCCTGAGGTAGTTTATTTTTAATCCCGTAAACGAAGTTTATTTTCATGCCCACAATGAAGAAGAGCCAAGATGTAATTCAGTTTCCTTTGATTCCAAGTAGAATGTTCTTTCCATCAGACCATGCCTCTCTGCAGACGAGGATCATTGGCATGGATTTAACTGTTTTCAAACCACCTTTGTTGTTGTTATTGTTGTTGTTGTTGTTATTGATTCACTGGATGAAAGAAAACTGTATAAGCACCAAGGTGAAAGAGGACAGCTCTGGCCCGCATCTGGTGGAAGACTCCCTGAGCTAAAATGGAGGTGAATGCACCACTCTCAACCCCTCTTTAAAAGACTCTTCCTGCTGTGTCCTTGTCATTATCAAAGCAGAGAGCTGTGAACACTGCTTGCTCCCAGTAAATGTTGCTTCCCTGGAAACCTCAGAAGCTCATAATTACCTAGCTATTGATGTCAAGTCTGGGGTAGGAAATACATAAGATGAACCTGGGACATCTTTTAAAGTCAAGAAAGCTTTGCATGCAGCTGTCCAGGTTTCCCAGCAATACTTACTGAACAGACTGTCTTTTTCCCATTTTATGTTCTTGCCTCCTTGGTCAAAAATCAATTGACCATAGGCATCTGGGTTTATTTCTGTGTTCTCTATTCTGTTCCATTGGTCCATAAGTCTGTTTTGGTACCAGTACCACACTGTCTTGATTACTGTGGCCCTGTAATATTGCCTGAAGTCTGGGAGAGTTTTGCCTCCTGATTGGTTTTTGTTCTTTAGAATTGCTTTGGTGATTCTGGGTCTTTTGTGGTTCCATGTAAACTTTTGGATTGTTTGTTCTAGTTCTGTGAAGAATGTCTTGGGTAATTTGATAGGGATTACATTGAGTTTGTAGATTGCTTTGGGTAGTGTGGCCATTTTTACAATATTTATTTTTCTGGCCCATGAGCATGGAATATCTTTCCATTTCGTTGTATCTTCTTTGATCTCCTTGAATAATGTTTTGTAGTTCTCTGCATATAAGTCTTTCACCTGCTTGGTCAGGTTTATTCCCAGGTATTTGATTTTTTGGGGTGCTATTTTAAAAGGTAAAATATTTTGGTATTCTTTTTCTAATATTTCATTATTACTATACAGAAATGCGATTGATTTCTGAAAGTTAACCTTATATCCTGCCACTTTGCTGAATTTGTCTATGAGTTCAAGTAATTTTGGGGTTGAGTCCTTGGGGTTTTCTATATAAAGTATCATGTCATCTGAATAGAGTGGCAGTTTTACCTCTTCTCTTCCTATTTGGATGCCTTTTATTTCTTTTGTTTTTCGGATTGCTATAGCTAGGACTTCCAAAACTATGTTGAATAGTAGTGGTGAGAGTGGGCATCCCTGTCTTGTTCCAGATTTTAGTGGGAAGGCTTTCAGCTTTTCTCCATTGAGTATTATATTTGCTGTGGGCTTATCATAAATGGCTTTTATTATGTTAAGGAATGTTCCCTGTATTCCCACTTTGGTAAGAGTTTTGATCAAGAATGAATGTTGGAGTTTGTCAAATGCTTTTTCTGCATCTATTGAAATGATCATGTGGTTTTTGACTTTTCTTTTGTTAATGTGGTGTATGACGTTGATTGATTTGCATATGTTGAACCATCCTTGTGAAACTAGAACACACTCTCACACCATGCACAAAAATAAACTCAAAATGGCTTAAAGACTTAAATATAAGACAAGACACCATTAAACTCCTGGAAGAAAACATTGGCAAAACATTCTCTGACATTAGCCTTGCAAATATTTTCTCAGGTCAGCCTCCCAAAGCAACAGAAATAAAAGCAAAGCTAAACCAATGGGACCTAATCAAGCTGACAAGCCTTTGTACAGCAAAGGAAACTAAAAAGAAAACTAAAAGACAACTTACAGAATGGGAGAAATAGTGTCAAATGATGCAACTGACAAGGGCTTAATCTCAAAAATATACAAACTTATGCAGCTCAACAGCAAAAAAACCAACAACCCAATGGAAAAATGGGTAAAGGACCTGAATAGACATTTCTCCAAAGAAGATATTCACATGGCCAACAAGCACATGAAAAAACGCTCAACATCACTGATGATTAGAGAAATGCAAATCAAAACTACCACGAGATACCACCTCACACCAGTCAGAATGGCCATCATTAACAAGTCCACAAACAACAAATGCTGGAGGGGGTGTGGAGAAAAGGGAACCCTCTTACACTGTTGGTGGGAATGTAAGCTGATACAACTACTATGGAAAACAGTATGGAGGTACCTTAGAAAACTATACATAGAACTACCATATGACCCAGCAATCCCACTCTTGGGCATTGATTTCAAGGACAAAAATCTCCTTGAAAAAGACACTTGCACAAGCATGTTCATTGCAGCACTATTCACAATAGCCAGGACATGGAAACAACCCAGATGTCTATTGACAAATGATTGGATTAGGAAGATGTGGTATATATACATAATGGAATACTACTCAGCCATAAAAAGAATAAAATAATGTCATTTGCAGCAACATGGATGGAATTAGAGACCCTCATACTGAGTGAAGTAAGTCAGAAGGAGAAAGACAGATACCATATGATATCACTTATATCTGGAATCTAAGATACTGCACAAATGAACCTTTCTACAGAAAAGAAAATCAAGAACTTGGAGAACAGACTTGTGGTTGCCAAGAGGGTTTGGAGGGAGTGGGATGGTAGGGGGCTCTGGGGTTAATAGTTGTAGACTGTTGCCTCTGGGATGGAAAAGCAAGGAGATCCTACTGTATAGCACCGGGAACTATGTCTAACCACTTGTGATGAATCCATATATGTATGTGTAACCCTGTGACCACACTGTGCAGCTGGGTATAATGGAAAAAAATAAAAAGAAATAAATAAAATAAAATTCCATTATGACATCTCCCCCCCCCCAAAAAAAATAAAAAAAAATAAAGTCAAGAAAGCTAACAAAGAAGCTTCTGGGGTCGTAACCAAAGGATTTTGAAGCCCACTTGAAGAAGCTCTCACTGGACAATTAGGGCAATCTGAGCTTCAGTCAGAAAAGTAATGACGATGAATTAAGGTACAGGAAATGTTTAAAGTCCATTAGTTAATAAAGCTGCTTGGGGCAGGGGGAGAAAATCTAATTCAGAAATGCTGGGGAAGTCAATTCATTCTTTTGAAACCTAGTAAATAAAAGGGAAGAATCAAGCTTTTACCCCCTTCCTTTGCTGGGTGAACTCTTCTTCATGACAACAAAATACAGGCTAGGAGAACGTTCTCTTTATAGAGGTATTTTAGCTAAAAAATGAAGAAGGACTAATAGAATATCACATTTTGAGACTCCTAATGGATCAGTGCATCTAGGTGCTGGTAGTGTCACACAAAAAGAGGCAACCAGACATTATATGTCTCTTGATGGAAAAAAACACATTATCTATGAAATATTCTTGATGAAAAATGAAGCCTAAATCTGATCAAGTCAGGGCTCAATTGGTAAAGTCTCAACTCTGATACCATTGGCCTTTTTTAACCAAACAGGAGCAGGCAGTGTTGCATTATGGTCACAGCGGTGTTTCTCAATTTTAAAGGAACATGGACTCCTTTTAAGGGAAAGAATTCTCACAGACCTCCAGTGGTGACTGAAATTATTATATCACTTACTAAGACACACACTAGATGTGAATATTATATGTTCATAGCTCCTATACAACTGTGAAACCATATACTTTTATAAGTCAAATACAAATGAAACTACCAAATGAATAAAATATAAATGGGCAACACTGACTTAATATGAGGGAAGATGTTTTGCTGAAATGAAAGTTGCTCCTGCTGTATAGCACTGGGAACTCTGTCTCATCACCTGTGACGAATCCATATATATAAGTGTAACCGGCTCACCATGCTGTGCAGTTGGAAAACTGACAGAAATCTGTAAACCAACTATAATGGAAAAAAAATTTATAAAAATAAAAAAAGAAAGTTGCTGCTTGCAAAGGAACGTGGTACTGATAGCTGGGGTGGATGTCTTTGGTTTCAGCTCTATGCAGGTGGCTGACAATTCTCCCACCATTTTTCTCTAAAAACTCTCTGCAAGGTTTTCCTTCATGCAGTGTGATGTGACTTCACTTGGTCTTTGCTTGGCAGGAGTTCACTATTAACGATGTGGTGCCAAGGTGAGCAGCATAAACATGGACTGAAATGGCTATATTCAAAATTGTGACTAGAATTCTGTTATACGATGATTATCTAGATCATTAGCAATCAACCCTGGCTTCACTTTGGAATGCACATTAAGATATAATTACATTAAGATTCTCTCAGGGTGGGGCATTAGTATTTCTTAAAAGCTTTCTAGGTGATTCTTTTTTGGGGGGGGGCGCACCTGCAGCATATGGAGGTTCCCAGACTAGGGGTTGAATAGGAGCTGCAGCTGCCAGTCTACCCCACAGCTCATGGCAACGCCAGATCACCGACCCACTGAGCTAGGCCAGGGATTGAACCCAAATCCTCATGAATACAAGTCGGGTTTGTTACCACTGAGCCACGATGGGAACTCCTAGGTGATTCTAATGTGCAGCTAATACTAAGAACTACTGATTTCAGTGATCTAGAAGATGTTTATACACTTGGCCCTCCATATCTGTGAGTTCCGTCTCCATGGATTCAGCTAACAGTGGATGGAAAGTATTTGGGAAAAAAATTTCAGAATCTTCCTCAGATACTGAGAGACAAATGTACTGATTATTCTTTAGAGTTTAATCCAAAAGTAACACATTTTTATAGAGAATATGAGGTCCTCTGAGGATATGGCTGTGAACCTCCAGGGGTTTGAGAAATTTGGTTTGGAGTTTGATTCCCAGGCCTAGTTGTGTGGCCTTAGGCAACTTAACCTCTCCGAGGGTTAGATTCTCATTATAAAAAGAAATCAGTAATATCTACTTCACAGGATGTTTGTGAGAAGTAGATGACATAATAACTATACAAAGCACTAAAACTAATGCCTGGTTCCTGGTGAGTACTTAATAAATGTTAGCTCTTAGTAACTATGTTGATAACCATGTGGAAGCTACTAAAACATTTGCTGGGTAGATTCCAGCCACAAGAAAGAAAGAGGTGATGGGGAAGAGGGTGCTGGCAGAGCCTTGTGAGGAAGGGCATTGGGTGGCCTTTGATAGATGAGGCAACAAAGGCAGTGATGGCGGGGGTGCGGGGGTGGGCTCAGTAAGGTGGGCTCAGTAAGGGTGTGGGCATGTCAGTCTGAACCATGGATGGTAGCTGACTGGCTTGAAGCCAGACTGGCAGCACACACACCAAAAAAATGGATGAGAATGAAGCACAGAGTCACCCTGAGATGACAATGCACTGGAGAGATGAGGAAGCAAGAAGACAAAGATGAGGCCAGTAGAGCAAACAGAATCCCAGGAGCAGGCATAGCCACCTGCAGACTCTGCCCAGAGGCAGTGATAAGTGCCATCACTCTAGACCCTGTTGGGAACTCACAGGACTGGGGAGAGTGGGTGTAAGAGATTAATAAATCATTAGGTTTCTTTTGAATTGCTGCTTCTGCATTTTAGTGATAAAGACACCACTTTCTTTCCCTGGAAAGTCTGCCCCGAGCAGTTGATCATCTTGGATCAACTGATTTGGACCATATACGGATCTGTGCCTCTGCTATTGACCCTGTAATCAAACTGGTGGCAGGATGTCTTGTAAGCCTATGTGCAAACCCAGCTACTTCCTGTTTTAATGGTATACATTTTGATTTTACGATTCTTTTAAGGAAGTAAAAGTTATTTTTCAAAAAGCTATCCAGAGAAAACACCAAAATATCCTTATGCAATAATTGGCAAGTTCTTAGGCCTGAAATACTATTCTTCGCAAATGAGTGTGTCAGGTATAATATTTTAGTAAAATAGTAATTTAAAAGTTATCTTTACAGAGGTGTTCCTTACCAGGGACCCTCCCCCTGCCCCCACCACCCTTTTCCAGGTTTATCAGTCTGTTATTTCCTTTCATGTAATTTTCCCATAACTTTTTTTTTGTTTTTGCCTGCTGATTTCAAGCTTTACAGGTTTGTTGTTTTATGGTTCAGTTTTAAAAGAAGTGTCTTTGTAACAGAGTTAAATTCAGTCACCTGATGCTGTGGTGTTTCAGCTTCTAAATGTTAAACTTAAGGGACTTCTTTAAAGTAGACAGAAAAACTTCATAAAAGTTTTCATGGTGACAACAATGGGCCTTTAGGGCTAAGCTCTAAAAAGAATGAGAAAACAAAGAGTTACATTGTTTAACTAGCTTGGTCAATCTAATTTATTCACATATTTAACCACAGTCAGCATGTAGTTGTTTTCCTCAAAGAGGCCCACTTTCCAAAACACAATTTTCAAAGTGTCTTCTTTCCCCACAAAGCTCCTTGTGTTTAGTTAACCCTTTTTATGCTCGCCAGCGTTTCTCTCCTATAGTTTCTTGGCAGCTTAGCAAGACCCTGATGGAGAATGGACTCTAAGCCTGTTTTCATGACATGCTCTCTGAGCTGCCAATAAATCCCAAAGCTCTCCTGTTCAACACAGTACAGGATCTCACTTGTTTATATGGCTGCCTTCTAATTTAGGAAGCCATAAAGACACTGAAACCAAGGGATGCAGGACAAAATCCCCTTTAATTGAGAACACAGAAAGAACAAATGGAGTACTGCTTTTCAGTTATCTGACAACTTCTTTTGGAAAACATTCATCTTGGCAATCAGTACAGTGTTATTAACTACCATTTTCATTATTGTGAGATTAGTGGGTTTAGTAATTTAGGTCAGTGCCATGAGTAATAAAAGGAGTTCACCTACCTAAAACTCTCTCCTCCTCAGCAGTTTCATTTTCAATCCTGGAAAAAAGCTTTTATTTACTTCTCCCCCAACTCCCAGCAATTTTAAGTGCTCCTATTGTTTCTTCACACAGAGGCCCGTTGTGTTAAAATAGTACCAGAAACTCACCCTCCAAATAGGATGCTAATTTCCCTGATTTGTACCTGTGTCCAGCTCTGGCCTTTTTAGCTTACAAATTTCCTGAAAAAAATGTGGAATTTTTTGCTCCTCCTTCTTTAACAAAGTGACCTACTTTCCCTTCAGAATAGTATTTTACGTGGGATAAGGTTCTTGTGGGCAAGACGTTCCCTGCCCCCAATTTCCAGTGTTTCAGAATCCCATTTCCACTTCTTTTATTAGTGTAACAAATGAGTTTTTTCATTATGGGCCTTTTTCTAAGCTCTTGACAATTATGTTGGATTAAGTGGACTGTGTCATGTTACTCTACATAAAACCTTGGACTTAACGGGCTTCTTTCTAGACTTTGGGAATACCAGCACAACACAATTCCTGAGCAGAAGACACCTGAAATTAGGTTAAAAACTCTTTTCAAACCACTGTCAAGTTATCATGTTTCTTGGCCATTTTTATTTTGTATTCAACAATAAAACTGTCTAAGAAATCAAGGATTAAGTAAAAATGCTTACACCAATTAAATCAAAGGGCAGTTTATTAAAAAAGAATCAAAACAGAAACTCTAAATACCAGTGTGTACATTGTACACATTTAAATGACTCACAAGAATGAAGTTTTTTTCATAGATATTATCATACCACCTTGTTGTTTATCAAAAGATGTTCGAGAGAAACCTGACTCCAACTGGCATACAAGATTGCCATCTTAAAGAGACCTTATTTCAAACATGCAACAACGCCACTGGTAATAAAGCTTTGGAATAGGTGCTCATTCTATTATTTCACTACGAATAGGATAGAAAGCAAGATAAATTGAAGAATTTGTTCTAAAATAGAATGGAAGCTGTCATTGTCTACACCAGCACTCCTCATTCCTCTGCTGCCATTTTTAGCAAGTACTCCTTGTCGATCTTGAAGAGTCTCCATCCCTCTTCGCTGGACAGATCAGAAGCACCTCTTCTTTTGTAGAAGTTGATAGATGGTTCATTCCACTCAGCTACCAAGAAGTGCATGCTGCTGCAGCGACATTTCATCGCAACCTGTTACACAGGAGAATAAAACACAAACTCAGTGACATTCCACCTGCTTTCCACCCAATTGTGATTCAGTCATTAAACTAATCCAGGAACCCTTGCAAATCTGGAAACCAAATACCAAGACGTACGACGTACCTGGCTTAGATTCTTCAGGATTTCTGATCCTATACCAAAGCCTAAAAGAAAGAAGAAGTACCATTTAAAAAGGCACTGAAGGACTTCAAATCCTGATTTCTCTTTAGAGCAGCCCTCCCCGCTGAACTCAACCATACCTCTATAATCACTCATCACGAAGAAGTCCTCAAGATACAACAGTTTGCCAATCCATGGGTCATAAGTAAAATAGTACATGGCAAAACCAACAATGCTGTGTCCTGTAATAAGAGTATCACATGAGTTATGGATGAAAAACACTCCATATAAGTTGTAGCTGAAAAATCAGAAGCCTATCATAAGTTTTAAAAAAATATACATGCATGTTTATAGAAGTAAGTAGCCAGTGGACCGGACTGTTTCCTGATTTTTATGCTAGTGCAATCCAGGCCACTGTTGGATGATCTCACTGTTCTGAGAACACGTATTTGCAAAAAGCACACATTAGAGCTAGCTGAAGCCAGGCTAAAACCGTGGACTGGCCACTCTGCAATCTGCTGGATCTCACACTCAGGAAGTGAGAATGCTTTCATTACTTGCCAGAGCGAAAGTGCTATGGTCTTAAACTAAAGACACACATTATTCACATCCTATTGATATACTGGTATGGTGACTTGGGAATAAGTCGGTTTACACGGCAGTTCAGAATAGTATTTGTAGTTTACAAACTCTGCTTCCTTAAGATCAGGACATAAGGCCAAAAGTGCAATGTTTAATTTCAGAACTTGCCTTCCAATTCACACATTTTCAATTTGCTCTCTCCAGTTGTTAAGCCGGAAGAAGCAGAGGTACCCAGGTATGATGTAACATCCACATACTTCTGGAAAGTACCTCATCCCTTTATGTTTTCTGCTCATTTTTGCTAGCATGAGGAAATGGCCTCAGGAAAAAACTTAAGCACCTCCCCCCGAAACAACTTCCCCCTTTAGCTCTGTCTTCTGACCGGTCAACAAGGACCAGCAAGGGAAAAAAAAATGGGAAAAAAAAAGCATCTGACTCCCTCTTAATGGGTGTCTGTAATTCCAATTGAAGGCAAAGGTTTCAAATTAAACTTTCTAGCCATTTTATAGTCCTTTGCAAATAGGAAGCGAGTACACTGGAGCTTCTGATCTACCGTGTTTTAAGTGTGTGATAACAGGGCCTTACCTCATTTATCATGATCATCTACTTTATTGTGTAAAGGGTCTTTTAGTTACCTCCCCGCCCATCCATGTACACGGAAGGGCCATGTACATGGCGAAGCTAGAGACTGTAACCTGAAGATTGGGACAAATTAAAGAAAAAAATGTAATTTAACACAAATACAAAAAAGGTTACGTTAGGGTCAAACAAGAACCATTTATGAAACTGAATTACAACAAATGACTTTATACCTAACTTTTCCGGGTTTCCACAGCACTCTGATACTTACTTAATCAGCTCAAACTCTTCGGGGCTCCACAGCACTGAACTCAAACAGTTGTTTTAACCCGCCCTATTATTAAGTGCAGCACACCTATTTTTTTTTTTCCTCAGTAGTTTGAACACTGGCTGGCTATTATTTCTGGTCAACTTCTCAGTAGGTAACTTCAGCCTGTGTTGTCAGTGCTTCTACAGAGCAGACACTACGTCTTACACAACACTCGGTCTCTCCAGCTTCGGGAAGGGGAGGGCTATTACCTTCCGGAGTTAGATGCTCCTTGGGCACTTCTGCAACCAGGCAGTGGTAGAAAGGGTGCTCTCCGAAACCATCTTCTAGCAGATCTGCAAGAAAGGGCAGCGGGAGACAATGTTAGCCTCCGTCAGGGTGTCTGGCACCGGACGCTCGTTCCGCGCCCCACCACTGATGCGTTACCTTTTTCAGTTAATATTACTTGTTCTTCCATGTATTCGTATTTAGCCAATTCCTGGGAGAGAAGCAGAAAATGAAGTGAGACTCCAGCCAGACCAGCTCGGAAGGAATGGGGTGGGCGGGGCAGCGATTTGTTCCCAGAGACTCGCCGGGAGCGGTGCGGCCGGGCTGGGGCTTGGGGAAGCGGGCGGAGAAAGGGGAACCTGCGGGAGACAAAGACCCTACCCCGCGACCCCCGCCCGGGAGTAGTCCGTGCTTCCCGTTACCTTGATCAGCCGCAGGATGTCACTGCAGTCGGCAGCAGTGGCCGGGCGGATAACGAATTTAGCCATTTTCGTCTTTTGCTTTTCTTCCCTTTGCGGACCAGGCCCCTGTACTTGAACAGCAGTAGGAGGTGGTTCCTCATTCGTTTCCCGGGAGCGTCCTCTTCCCAGTCAGGCTGGCACCATGACCCGGCGAACCTCGGCGAGCGACGTAAAGTAACCAGCTGACTGCGACGAAACCCGCGCGCTCTCCAGCTGCCGGGCTCCGCTTTTTACCGCAAAGAGGCCCCGCCCCTGGCCGTGAGGCGGAGGCACATTGTCCAATGAGGCCGCGACCGCCCCCGCTTCCGGCGCCTCTCTCTCTTCCGGGCGCCCGCGTGAACCCGGCCGCGAGGGTGGGGGCGCAGGTGGCAAGGGGCCCGGCGAGGCTCTGTAGCAGCGCCCTCTCGCGACTCCTAGCCGAGCCTTCCCGAAAGCCCGACCTTGGAGCCTACGTGTCCCCTTGGTAACCTTTGCAAAAGAAAGAGCAGAATTCCCCTGTGGGCCCTGAACCAGTGACTTGCTGTTTCATCCTTGGAGAGACCTTGCCTTGGGCGATGGGGCAATAAGAGGATTAGAGTAGCGGTTCTCACAGGGTGGTCTGAGGGGGCCCCGTGCGCCCCAAGATCCTTTCAAAACTAGTTTCATAGTATTAGTAGTTGTTGTTTGCCTTACTGGAATTTTCCAGAGGGGACCCGACATGTGATGACGTCATGACTCTCATGACTAAAGGAATGTGCGCTTGTCTGTTCTTGTGTTGTTTAGAATTTCCTAAGGTAAGCTATTTGGACTCCTCAATGTTTTTTCCCCTCTACTTGTAATTTTTCGAGTTAACAGGATGTTTTCTTACTTTTTTCCTTCTTAATCTTTCTTAAATCTCTGACCTTCCTTGTGGAAGCACTTGCCTTCTGTCTGAGGTACACTTGTTCATACTTTAAGTGAAGGTCTGTTTTTGTAACGTTTTCTGTTTTGCTTGTCTAAATATGTCTTTAATTCTTCTTAAAATTCTGGAAAGATTTATTTCACTGCTTAGAGAATCTGAGGTTGGAAGTTCTTTTTTTTCAGCACATTGATGATATCTGACTAGCTTCTGGCTTCCATTGCTGTTGGAAGTTGTCTAGTCCCTTCTTGCTCATTTCCTGTGCTTCTCTCCCCCGCCCCTTTAAAAACTTTTTAGTTTGAAGCAATTACAAATGTACAGGATGTGTGATGACATCATTACCCTGGTGACTGAAGAAATACGTGCTTATGTGTTTTCATGTTTTATAGAATTTTCAAAGGCAAGCTTTTTGAGTTCTTCAGTAATTTTTGTCCTGAGAGTAAACTGTTCAAGAGCAGCTGGATTAGAGTATACTGCTTCCTGGATTATACCCATTGGAACGAGTTTTCAAACCTCTTGCAGACAGAGATTTTCTTTTCTTTTCTTTTCTTTTTTGGTGGTGCATGTGGCATGTGGAAGTTCCCAGGTCAGGGATGGACTGAACCTGTGCCACAGCAGTGACCCAGGCCCTGCACTGACAACACCAGATCCTCAACCCTTGCACCACAAGGGAACTCCATGTAGAGATTTTCTTTCATAATTCATCTTCCCAGACAGACCCTTCCAGGGCCCTGCTGGGGCTGCCTTGCCCTGGTTTCAGGATGAGTCAAAGAGAAAGCAAGGGGCCTGCAGTGTTTTCAGTCTGTAGGCTGGTCTATCACTAAATGACACTCCCCCCTCACCTAACATTCAGCAAGTAATTCTCTGCCTTTGGTTGCAATATCCTGTATATAGAAAAGAAAGCAAAAGCAGCTTCCCTGTTAACCCTTCCCACCCTTCGGGGATGTCATGCATAGTGAGTCACCATGAGAATTTATGAAATGTCTTTGTCGAAAATCTTTATAAATAGCATTGATTCTCATCTCCTTGAGCTAATAGTTCAGGTAATGTCTTTCCTGACACCCTGACTAATGAATGACCATTCATAGGCCCTTCCCTCTTACTGTGTTGGTCTAACTTGTGGGAGGACCTGGGGGAGCTTGTTACAAGGTCACTGCTAACATAACTTGGAACTCCATGACTAAGCACTAAAGATAGCTGCCTCCCTGAAACAAATACAAGGCCATTTATCAGTGTGGGCTGCTTCGTTTTTTAGAATAATGATTGCTTCATTAAAATGCATTAAATTCTTTTCCTGTTTATTCTGTTTTTCAAGTTTAAGTTTTATGTTCTTATGCTTCACTTTGCCTATGACAAGGAGAGCCTATTCTGAAAAACAGGTGGCTAGAAAAAGCTCACTGGGATTGTGTTTTTGCATGTGTAGAAACTTAGAACCCTAAAAAAAAATGTGAATTTTCTCTACGGCAGTGAATCAAGTTAGGCTTTCCCTTTGTTAGGAATAGATAGGTGCCATGGATATCCAACATTACCCTCTCTTGATACTGGAGTTTACATTTTAAAATTGCATAAAAAGAGATTAACCGCCTAGCATTTGGAAAACTTTTATTTGGTTAATGAGTCAAGAAATCAACAACTATTTATTGACTGGTGCTAGTACTTGGGTGTTATAAAGGACTAAGTGTTGAAACCAGCCCTTAGGGCAAACAGTTTACTTTAGAGATGTGTTTGTAGTCTTTGTGAGAAAGGAAATTCCTTTAACTGTAGAGGTCTGAGTGGGGGAGGGGAGGTAAGTAGGAGGAAAGGAAATGGCCAAGGCACATTGTGGGTGTTTTATGTTCATTATCTCATTTAATATCAGCTGTCTTGTGAAAAAGCTAATGTCAGCTCTGTCTTTGCAACTGAGAAAATTAGAGTCTCAGAAGGCTACAAAATTGCCACAGCCAGGAAGCTTAGACCTAGGAAAAAAGGAATTCTGTTGATTTCTGTGCCAAAGTGGAGCTGTCCAATTTGCCTTATTAAACTGTTATGGAAGGTGTCAGTTTTCCCTGTTTATAAAAATAATACATATTGATTATTGGAGAAGTGCAGAAATACAAAAAGTTAATAAAAATGATCCCTGTTGGTAGATTGATTTCTTTCCAGTCTTTTTTTCTGTGCACATATACATGCAGGGTTGATATTCAATTGGCCTGTACAGTGTAGTGGATTAAAAATGGCCGTAAATTCATTGCATCTCCTCCTATCAAGAGGTAGAGTCTCTTTCCCCACTCCTTGAATTTGGACTGGCTTTGAGACTTGCCTTGACCAGTAGAATACAGTAAAAGTGGTGGTGTACAACTTCTAAACAAGACCTCAAGAGATCTTAAAGCTTGTGCTCATGCCCTCTTAGAACATTGCGGCTGCCATTTGAAGAAGCTTGAGCTAGGCTCCTTGAGGATGAAAGGCCTCATGAAGGGAGGGGTCCAGTTGACAGCCAGCACCACCTGCCAAATGCATGAGGCCATCTTGGACCATTCATTCCCAATTGGGCTGTTAGATGATTGTAACCACTCAGTGACCTTAGGCAAGACCAGCAGAAGAACCTTCTTGCTGATCCCAGCCCATGTTATCAACTCACAGAATCATGAGCCAATAGAATGGTTGTTTTAAGGCCCTAAATTCTCAAGTTGTTTGTTATACAACAAAGGCTAACTGAAACCAGAGGACCATTTGGCTTATTTATACCTAGCTTCCATTCTGATTGGTTGTAGTGTCCATTCTGTCTGGTCTGTGTTTTGCTGTACCTATTTAAAACTATTTTTAAAATCACCTGTGTAGGGTGTGCATATGTAATAACACTTTGGTATCATATATCTGTAATGTCCATCTTGCAGGAGAGTGTAATGGCTTCTCATCTGTTTCAGCTTTGGACTTAGACACTCCCCATCTGTGTGATAGTATCATAAGTCACCATTTCTTCATCTGTAATAAGTAAATAATAGTATCCTTGATGTGATTTTTTTTTTTTTGTCTTTTTGCCTTTTCTAGGGCCGCACCCGTGGCATATGGAGGTTCCCAGGCTAGGGGTCTAATCGGAGCTGTAGCCGCCGGCCTACGCCACAGCCACAGCAACGCAGGATCCGAGCCGCACCTGCAACCTACACCACAGCTCACTGCGACGCCGGATTCTTAACCCACTGAGCAAGGCCAGGGATCGAACCCACAACCTGATGGTTCCTAGTCGAATTCGTTAACCACTGAGCCACGATGGGAGCTCCTCATGTGATTAATTGTTATGAGGATTAAATGAAGCAATGCATATAAAGTACCCAGAATAACACCTGGCATAACTGTTAGCATTATTAATATTAATAGTATAGAGTATTTTCCCACGTCACTAAGTATATTTGAATTTTTTAAAATATGTAATGGCTCCTTAGAGTTCCCTTGTGTGTGATTTATTTTACCATTCTGTTGTTGAAGATTCAGGTTTTTTTTCTGTGATAAATAATGCTTTCTTTGATGAACATTTTTCTTTTTTTTGTATATATAATAATTTTTTTTTCTTTATACCTGGTTTACAGTTTTCTGTCAATTTTCTACTGTACAGCATGATGACCCAGTTACACATACATGTATAGACTCTTTTTTCTGACATCATCATGCTCCATCAAAAGTGATTAAATACAGTTCCCAGTGCTGCACAGCAGGACCTCATTGCTTGTCCGTTCCAAAGGCAATAATCTGCATCTATTAAGATGAACATTTTTCTACCCAAGTTTTGGCTCAGGAACGATCAGAAACCTGAGCCAAAACTTGGGTGGAAAAATGTTCATCAAAGAAAGCATTATTTATCACAGAAAAAAAACCTGAATCTTCAACAACAGAATGGTAAAATAAATCACACACAAGGGAACTCCAAAGAGCCATTACATATTTTAAAATTTCCTTAGGTAGATTTTTAGAAGTGAAATTACTAGATGAGCAGAGATGTAATTTTGTCAATCTGGAGCCAGAGAAACACTAAAACTTCAGGTCCTCACTACACGAAAAGTGTAATTTGAGATGACTCTCCTGATGTGCTCACTCTGGCTTGAATTGTCTAAATTTTGATAGTGTCTGATAACATCTGAGTTCCACAGGTGGTTGTACTTGGGATGGACTAGAAGTTGAATCTTTTTCAGGGGGTAGTTTTCTTGTTACATATCACGGGTGAATGATAACCTGTGAGAATGATCAATAAATAAATATAGCCAGCCCCAAGAAAACATTGTTTGGGGCCAAGATTTTCTTTTCTTTTCCTTACCTTACCTTACCTTTCTTTTTGAGAAATTATAATTTAGGACATGGAAAGCTGTTTCATCTTTGGGGTGGACCATCAAAAGTGTAAAGCTTGGAGTTCCCGTTGTGGCTCAGTAGTTAATGAATCCGACTAAGAACCATGAGGTTGCGGGTTCAATCCCTGGCCTTGCTCAGTGGGTTAAGGATCCGGCGTTGCTGTGAGCTGTGGTGTAGGTTGCAGACGCAGCTCGGATCCTGCGTTGCTGTGGCTGTGGCAAAGGCCAGCAGCTTCAGCTCCTGTTAGACCCCTAGCCTGGGAACCTCCATATGCTGCAGGTGCGGCTCTAGATAAAGGCAAAAATACAAAAAAAAAAAAAAAAAAAGTGTAAAGCTTGGAGTTCCCATCATGGCTCAGTGGTTAACGAACCCAACTAGTATTCATGACAACGTGTGTTCAATCCCTGGCGTCACTCAGTGGGTTAAGGATCAGGCATTGCCATGAGCTGTAGGTCACAGCCACGGCTCAGATCCCGTGTTGCTGTGGCTGTGGCGTAGGCCGGCAGCTACAGTTCCGATTCAACCCCTGACCTGGGCACCTCCATATCCGCAGGTGCGGTCCTAAAAAGACACACACACAAAAAAAGTGTAAGGTTTCTGTTTGTAAATGTAAAGTATTACACGAGTGTAGGCTGCAATTAAAAGAGGCTGGTCAGTAATAAATGAGGTGTTAGGAGTTCCCATTGTGGCTCAGCAGGTTAAGAACCCAACATAGTGTCTGTGAGGATGCGGGTTTGATACCTGGCCTTGCTCAGTGGGTTAAGGATCTGACGTTGCCACAATCTGCAGTGTAGGTTGCAGATGCAACTCAGATCCAGTGTTGCTGTGGTTGTGGTGTAGGCCAGCACCTGCAGCTTGGATTCATCCCCTAGCTTGGGAATTTCCTTATGCTGCAGGTGCATCTGTAAAAAGAAAAAAAAATAAGTGAGGTGTTCATCAGGCCTCTTGCTTACAAGTGACGGTACCCCCTTCTAACTAGCTTAGGCAGGAAGCACAGGTATGACAGGAACCAAGACCTTATGGCACTGTCTGAAATATGTATTGTGTGAGAGAGAAGCTTGTTATGGACAGCTATTTGTTTTCCAGAACAGCATTTTCTGATTTTGAAAATGATTCCCCCCCCCATGCCCAGCTAGATGTTTTTCCTTGGTCAAGGGGCAGAGCATGCCACTCCCTGTTCAGTATTGTGACCTAAGCAATGCCAATCAGTATTTTCTCATAGGCATCAAGAAGGTCCTTTCTGCTGCCACATCTGGGAAGACGTGGTGGTCTGAGACAATGACTTTGACTTGCTAGCAAAGACTGATGACCTTTGGGTTTCTGGCTCTGCATTGCCATAGGTGGGATGGACTGTATTTTCTCAACCATCACTGCTGCCTACTTTTGGCCATCTCACTTCCCCCTCTACCCGAGACCACCACCACTATACCCACTTATACGGGAAAAAGTAGCCAAATGGTAAGAAAGTCCCCATTCCACTCACCACAGAAGGAAGTGGGGATAAGATGTTCCTTGGCCAGAGATGGAGGTTGGGGTGGTAAATGCTGTTTAGGAACAAACAGAAATAGGGGTGTTCATATTTTAATTGCCAGGTACATGCCCAGGTCAGAAATGAGCCTAGAAATGAGCCTACATGAAGAATACCTACCAGAAACCGAAGAATGAAAAGCTGTCTCAGTAAACTGGAGCAGAGGCATTCTCCTGTTGTAAGGAGTCATTCCAAGGCAGCCCTATCTATCTGTAAGATGAAATCTATTTGCCAGCCTAGGCTGAATCTATCCCAGGCTGTTAATGTTGCAACCCATGGGACTCTTACTGAGGATCATAAAACACTGTGACAGAGAGAGACCATTGAGATCCTTTGGTTGAAGTTCAAGAGATGTGGTCATGCCTCCTTTCTTCCAGTCTAATGGTCCTTATGAGAAGCCAGAACATTGCACGTTATACTGAATCTTCTGAGATTGCCCCTGGAAACCAGACATAAATGCTGAGTGACTTTTAGGCAAAGATATGGACATGTTCCAAGGCTAAGAGTGGTCTTGTCAGCCCAAGTGTTCTCTACCACAAACACTTTTTGTTTCAAAGTTCTGCAACAGAAAGGTAGTTATTTGAAAGCAAGTTGTATTATGCCCTCCCTTTTGTATTAATTATCTCTTGCCACATAATAAATTACCAGAAACTTAGTGGCTTAAATTTCATGCATTTATTACCACTGTTTCTGTGGTTTGGGATTTCAGGCATGGCTTAGCTGGGTCCTTCGCTCAAGGTGTCAGCCAGGGAGCATTCTTATGTGGAAGCTTGGCCAAGGCAGAATCCACTTGCAAGCTCAAGTTGTTGGCCTTGGCAGAATTCATTTCCTTGACCGAGGGCCTTTGCTTATTAATGGCTATTGGTTGAGGTCACCCATGATCTCTGGAAGCTGTCTGCAGTTCCTTGTCATGTGGGCTTACTCAATATGGCCATTTACTTCACCAAGCCAGCAAGGAGAGTGTCCAGAGTAGTCTGCTAGTAAGATAGTCATTTCCTTATTGTGAAAAAAAACCCTACACAACATAAAATTGGCTACCTTAGCCGTTTTTAAGTGTACAGTAGTGTTAGCTATATGCATATCCTTGTGTAACAGATATCTAGAACTTTTTCATCTTGCAAAACTGAAACTCTGTGCACATTAAGCAACTCCCTTTTCCCTTCCTCCCCCTGCCGCCAGTAACCACCATTCTACTTTGTCTCTGTGAGTTTGATTACTTTAGATACCTCATGCAAGTGGAATCATACTGTATCACTTTGTGACTGACTTATTTTACTTAATGTTCTCAAGCTTTATCCCTGTTGTGACCTATAACAAAATTTCCTTCTTTTTCAAGGCCTAATAATATTCCATTTCATGCATATACCACATTTGTTTATCCATCGATCCATCCATTGCTGGGCATTTATGTTTCTTCCACCTTTTGACAATTATGAATAATGGTGCAGTGAACATAGGTGTGCAAATATCTCTTCAAGATCCTGTTGTCAGTTCTTTTGGCTTTGTACCCAGAGGTAGGATTGTTGGGTCATATGGTAGTTGCATATTTAATTTTTTGAGGGATCCGCATACTGCTTTCCATAGTGACTGCACCAATTTATGTTCCCACTAACAGTGCACAAGGGTTCCCTTTTTTCCACATCTGCAGCAGCACTTACTCTTTTTTTCTTTTTTGATTAGCAGTCATCCTAACAGGTGTGAGGTGATAATCTTATTGTGATTTGGATTTGCAGTTCTCTAATGACTAGTGATATTGACCATCTTTTCATATGCATGTTGGCCATTTGTATATCTTCTTTGGAAAATTGTCTATTCAAGTCCTTTGCCCATTTTAAAATCAGGTTATTTGTTGTTTTGTTGTTGTTGTTGAGCTATAGGAGTTCTTTCTATGTTTTGCATGTTAACCTCTTATCAGATATATAGTTTTCAAAGGTCCCGTCGTGGTGCAGCAGAAACAAATCTGACTAAGAACCATGAGGACCTGGGTTCGATCCCTGGCCTCGCTCAGTGGGTTAAGGATCTGGTGTTGTCGTGAGCTGTGGTGTAGGTTGCAGATGTGGCTCAGATCTGACGTTGCTGGGGCTGTGGCATAGGCCAACAGCTATAGCTCCAATTGGACTCCTAGCCTGGGAACGAACCTCCGTATGCCGCAGGTGCAGCCCTAAAAAGACAAAAAGACAAAAAAAAAAAGGTATATGGTTTTCAAGTATTTTTCTCCCGTTCAGTAGGTTGCCGTTTTCACTCTGTTGCTTGTTTACTTTGATGTGTGTATGTTTTCTTTCCATTTTTTTTTGTCTTTTTGCCTTTTCTAGGGCCCGCACTTGCGGCATATGGAGGTTCCCAGGCTAGGGGTCGAATTGGAGCTGTAGCTGTGGGCCTACGCCACAACCACAGCAACGCAGGATCCAAGCCGCATCTGAAGCCTATACCACAGCTCACCGCAACGCCAGATCCTTAACCCGCTGAGCGAGGCAGGGATCGAATATGCAACCTCATGGTTCCTAGTCAGATTTATTAACCACTGAGCCACGACCGGAACTCGATGTGTGTATGTTTTCAAGTTGGATGTAATCCCATTGTTTGTGTTGCCTAGCAAGAGAGAGTTTTACATGATGTAACATAATCGTGGGAGTCAAGTAGAGAGGTTCACACAAAGATGTAAACACCAGGAAGTTTTTCATGGGGGCCACTTTGGAGTCTCTCTGCATTTAAAGGGCAGTAATAGCCAGCTTCTTGCCCAGTATTTACCAAACACTTATTAAAGTCTGTTTCCTGCCAAGCATTTTGCTTGGGGAATGCTGAAATAAATATGGCATAGTCCCTGTCCTCCAGGGACTTACAGTTCAACATTATAGGCTCTTAATGGTCCTAGTTATAGTTGGAAGGGCTCCAGCTTCCTGGAAAAAAAAGGACAGTAACAGTCAGAACTGAGGAGCAGATACACACTTTGTCATTCATTTACTGTGACCTACCTCCTCCAGGCAGCCCTCCCACTCTCCCCTTGTGAAGTCATGTCCAAAAGGAAGATTGTTGCTCACCACTCAGATTAGGGATCAAGGCTCTAACTCCTCATAAGTGATTAGGAAATCCGAAAAGTGCAAGTAGCCATCCTTAGGCCTCCTAAAGCATCAGCTCTTTGAATCTGGGTGTGGCGGTTACTCAATAAGAAGATCATAGGAATTACCTGCCTGTTAGTGCATAAAGTATAAGACACCTCCTCTTTTCCCTATGCCCCCTAGGTACACACAGTGGATTTTAAAGATCAGAATCCAGTTTACCAATCTTTGTACTATTCATAAACTGGCAATTAAGTGTTAATAGTGAATTCAGAAAAGTAGAGCGTACTTGAAAGAAGGAAATGCAAGGGAGTGAACCCCATCCAAGCAGCCTCTGTTTGTCCTGAGGAATGAAGAAGAGACTCATGTTCTGACCCTGATGTGAGTAGATGTTGGGCATCTTTTGCTGGAGACAACAGTGGTAATTATTGGAAACTCATCCTGGAGGTAGAGAATATGGGGAGGAGTCTTCCTTTTTGGGGGGGTATAATGGAGGTAGAAGGGTGCAAGAGGATCAAAAGGGGACCCGGGACAATGGAACTGGGAGAACTGTAATACATTTTAAGTCTCCTTAAAAGATTAATTATAGGAGGGTACTGCAGCAGAGGAAGAAATGGGATAGATAAGCATTTCTTAGCACCTGCTATGAGTGTACACCTTGCTTGGCATTTTACGGATGTGATTTCATTTACAGTTTATTTGTTTTGTTTTGTTTTCTTTTGTTTTTTGGCTTTTTAGGGCTGCACCCGCAGCATATGGAGGTTCCCAGGCTAGGGGTTGAATCGGAGCCATAGCCACTGGCCTACACAACTGGCCTATACCACAGCCACAGCAATGTGAGTTCTGAGCTGCGTCTGTGACCTACACCATAGCTCACGGCAACGCCAGATCCTTAACCCACTGAGCGAGCCCAGGGATCGAACCCGCAACCTCATGGTTCCTAGTTGTATTTGTTCCCGCTGTGCCACAATGGGAACTCCTTATTTAGTCTTAATTGCCTTGTATTATTACTTATTTTTTTACATATGTCCTGCTCTGTCATCTAAATTCTATTGAATTTAAAAAGATATTTGTTCGTGTACTTTAAAAAAGGTTAGGGAATTCTCGTTGTGGTTCAGTGGGTTAATAACCCGACTATTATCCATGAGGATGCGGGTTCCATCCCTGGCCTTGCTCAGTGGGTTAAGGATCCCATGTTGCCGTGAGTTATGGTGTAGGTCGAAGATATAGCCTGGATCCTGCATTGCTATGGCTGTGGAGTAGGCCAACAGCAGCTCCAATTCAACCCCTAGCCTGGGAACTTCCATATGCCACAGGTGCAGCCCTAAAAAGAAAAAAAAAGTAAAAAACTTAAAAAGATTAATTATACATTTCCACTCCAGAGTTTCAGGGACAACTGGGAATGAAACTAACAATTTAAATAAAGCTGGCCTGGATGTGTGTAATCTGGAAAAATAAGAGTTTTTTTATTTCAGAGCCTTCCAACCTCTATTGTTGAAATTTCTGTCATTATAGAAGCATAGAATGTTAGCGATTCTCTTGTCCAAATTCCTTATCTAATAGCTAAGAAAACTGAAACCCAGAGAGAGTAAAGTACTTGTCCAAGGTCACACAGCTAGAAAGTGGCAGAGTCTGAAGTATATATGGATTCTCCTGGCCTTTAGTCAAGAAGCTTTTACTATTCCCCTGTGTAAATAAAGCCCAAAAAATCTGGCAAAAATGGAAAATCAAAAAACAAACACTGGAGTTCCTGCTGTGACACAGCAGGATCAACGGCATCTCTGCAGTGCCAGGACACAGGGTTGATCTCCGACCTGGCACAGTGGGTTAAAGGATCCCAAGTTGCCACAGCTACAGGATAGATGGAAACTGTGAGTTGGATTTGATCCCTGGCCTGGAACTCCATATGTCGTGGGATGGCCAAAAAGTGAAATAGAATAGAATAAGATAGATTATTGTACAAAGGATAGAGCTTGGGCAAAAAAAAAACTGTGAACATTCAATACATTCTGTCCACTTTTCACAAATTAAGTTTCATTAGCACACGCCTTATTTTAATTACAAAAAAGAAAGAATGCTTGCCCTTGACAATTTCATTCTCCCCAATTTCTTCCTCTTCCTAAGCCTTCTTTCTCTGTCTCACACCTCTGCCCCCATCCTAAGAATGGGACTGAAAAATAAGCTCCGTGGTATGGATCAGGAAGGCCTACTGAGACAACTATAAACAATTAACTTGCTAGGAGGTCCGTACTACCCTAAGAGCCTGCAGGAAGCTGCCTCTATCCAGACTCCTTCACAGAAGGAGAATTCCAGAAGCCATAGGACTTTCTGTTCGTGGAAGATTCCTCTCTGAACGTCTAGTTAGTGAATCTGGGGCATCATAATATTATCATTCATTCTGAGATGGACACTGTCCCAGTACTTTGAAAGTGGTCCACAGGTCTTCATTTATGTTCTTCCCTCATAGGTAGAATACACTCTCATTGTTTGACAGGAAGAGTGGGTTTTCCCATCCAAGCAAGTGATTTAGAGAATGCCAGGCTATTGGCTTGAAGCCAAAGGGTAGCTGACTCTGTAAGTGCCTTTTGGAAGGTACAGTTGAGTACACTTGTGTAGCCGAAATTTTTGAGGCCAGGCAGACCTAGATGCAAATCCCAGCACTGCCAGTTACCAACTGTGTGATTTTGGACAAGGTTCTTGCATCTCAGTGTGCTTTTCTGTCAAATGGAGTTAGTAATAATAGTTTCTCCTCCTAGGGTTGTGAATATTTAATGCTGCTGTAAAGCCCTTTGTAGAGTGCTTAGAATATACTGTGTACCCTCTAAATGTTTATTCTTTTCTATCTGCTTGACAAAATGAAGATTATAACGATTTTTAGACTAGGAAGAGTAATTGTGAATGGTCCAATGAGAAGAGAGAAGGATTAGTCCCTGAACCGATTTTCATCTTGCCCTTACACAAGATCATTCTCTTGTTCATTGACCTTTGTCATGAAGCTTCACCTACCTTATAAATAATAAATGTGCAATGATTTTATTAATATTTGCCAACCTGTTTGGCCTACTCCAATAATCATAGAATCAGAAATCATCACAACAGTTGGGTAATCAGTATTGTAATCCCTATTGCACTCTGCCTGGAGCTTTTTAATCTGCCTAGCCAGACATCATGTGGACAAGGTCCAACTGAGAACACATCATCTAGGATAAATTATTTACTATCCTGTTTCATTCTAGAAGTGGACCTCATCTGTGACCTAATAAACATTCCAACTATAAACCACATGTAGAGATTTTTTTTTTTTTTTAAAGGCAGGGTTAGTGAAAATAGGATAAAGTTTTGAGAAGATATTATGCAGAATATATTAATTCACACAAATTTTTTCCCTTTTCCTTTTAACAGATATTTTACTGTTATACTAAATAGCAGGAAATTATGCAGTTATAATGCTTAGAATCTGGGCAGGACAGCAGATAGAACAATGTCCCAAATGTTCTTTCAGTACCTATTCTCTGAAGCCATGACTAAAAACAAAAAGCTGTTGGAGTTCCTATTTTGGCCCAGTGGCAATGAACCCAAGTATTATCCATGAATATGCATATTCGATCCCTGGCCCCAGTCAGTGGGTTAAGGATCTGGTGTCATTGTGGCTGTGGTGTAGGCTGGCAGCTGTAGCTCTGATTTGATCCCTAGCCTGGGAACTTCCATATGCCACACCTGCAGTCTGTTAAAGAGCTGTGAATAATGGTTAAATACTCTTCATTTACCTTCAGAAATATGTAATAATGAAACACAATTTTATAATTCTCTTACTCAATTTTCAGAATGTTCCAAATTTGTTGAAAACTACAAACAAACATATCCAAGAATCCCAGAGAACCCCAAGCAACATAAACACAAAGAAAACTACATTAAGGCATTGCAGAATCAAATTTCTTGAAAGTAGTGATACAGAGAATATCTTAAAGTTGAGACTAATTGGTGATTTCTCATCAAAAACAATGCAAACCAGAAGATGGTAGAATAGCATCTTTAAAACATTGAAAGGAAAATGTTGTCAACCCAGAGTTTTATATCCAGTGAAAATGTCCTTCAAAGATGAAGGCAAAATGAAGACATTTCAGATAAGCAAAAGCCAAGAGCATTCATTACTAGTGAATTTGTAACACAAGAAGTGCTAAAGGAAGTTCTTCAGCTTGAAGGAAAATGATATCCAGTGGACACAAGAATCTGGGCAAAGGAATGAAGAGTACCAGAAATAATAAATATGTGGGTAAGATAAAAGACATTTTCCTTATTTTTAATGTTTTTAAAATATAATTAACTGCTTAACATGAGAATAACATCAGTATATTATGGGATTTAAAGCATTTGTAGAAATGTAGAAATTATGAGCACAACAGCACAAAGAATGGGGAAGATGGGATGGAGTATATTGTTATAAGATTCTTACATTATATTTTAAATGCTATAACATTTAAAGGTGGACTCTGATAAGTTAAAGATGTATATTGTAAAGCTTGCAACAACCACTAAAATTTTTAAAGGTATAGCTAGCTAATAAGCCAATACAGGAGATAAAATAGATTCATAAAATGTAATCCAAGGGAAGACAGGAAAAGAGGAAAAAAAGACTAAAGAACAAACTAGACAAAGAGCAGTGTAGAACTACTGTTATTTCTGATATTTTGTACCTGTCAACTAAGAAATCACCAAAGGAGGAGTTCCCTTCGTGGCGCAGCAGCTAACGAGTCCGACTAGGGACCATGAGGTTGCGAGATCAATCCCTGGCCTTGCTTAGTGGGTTAACGATCCAGCGTTGCTGTGAGTTGTGGTATGTAGGTCATAGACGAGGCTTGGATCTGGCATGGCTGTGGCTGTGGTGTAGGCTAGCAGCTGCAGCTCCAGTTCGACCCCTAGACTGGGAACCTCCATATGCTGCAGGTGTGGCCCTAAAAAGAAAAAAAAATCACCAAAGGAAACACCTAAAACATATTTACCCTCTCAAAACTGGAATAAGATAAAGGACAAGTAAGTGAACAATACGTTCAGACTTCCACAAATGGATTAAGTAACTTTTGTTGATGATAACATCAACTACATTCTGATTCATTCGGCATTGAAATCAGTTTTGTTTATCATGATAGAAGAGATTATTTTGCTTCAGAAATGTTGGCAACCTGGTATGACACAAAAAAGATTTGAAAGAAGTCACAAATCAGGCCAAGAAGTGTTGGGTAGGGAGATCTAAGGAGTACTGTCCCAGTTGGGGTGGTCACATGGTTTGGGTAATGGCATTAGAAATGAGTGAAATTAGGAGTTCCCGTTGTGGCACAGCAGAGACGAATCTGACTGGTAACCGTGAGGCTCTGGGTTTGATCCCTGGCCTCGCTCAGTAGGTTAAGAATTCTGTGTTGCCATGAGCTGTGGTGTAGGTTGCAGATGCAGCTCGGATATGGCATTGCTGTGACTGTGGTGTAGGCCAGCAGCTGCAGCTCTGATTCGACCCCTAGCCTGGGAACCTCCATATGCCGTGGATTTGGCCCTAAAAAAGCAAAAAGCAAAAAAAAAAAAAAAAAAGAAATAAGTGAAATTAGGATAGCCTCTGAAAGTGAAACTTAAAATTGAGCAGAGGTATTCAAAGTGTATCCCAGGCTAGTTAATATTTGACCATAAACTGACTGTACTGAATGTATTAACACATCTGAACAGAAAAGATCTATCTTTTAACATACTTTATCATTGTATAGTTAGGAATGCTTTTGATCACAGTTAACAGAATAAGCTACTTACAGTAGCTTAAGCCATAAAAATGTAAAAAAATAAAAGCCTCAGTTAGAAGCCTGGTATAGCCAGTTACAAGGTTAGTTCAGCAATTAATCGTGTTATAAAAGATCTAGGCTTTTAAAACCGTTCTATCCTGCCAATTATTCTCAACTCATCTCATGAACATAAAAGGGCTGCAGTAGCTCGGCATCCTGTCTTCACATCAGCATCCCAAGCAGTGAGGAAAGGTTACGAGCAAAAATCTTTCTCCTACTGAGGTTCTGCCTTTTTGTCTGGGAAACAACATATTTCCCAGAATACCCCAGACATTTTCCTTTTATGTCTTATGGACAATACTGGGTAATATAGCTATCCCTACCTGCAAGGGAGGCTGGGACAGTGAGTATTTGGCAAAGGAGAACTGAGATGCTATGTTTGGCCAAGATGAACTGTGATTTTTTTCATAGAGGTTGAGTACATTGCTGCCTAGAACAAAACTGGGATTCTGTTATATAGGAATTAAAAGGGAATGGCTGTAGGGTAGGCTACTAAAGGTCTGCTAGGACTAGTCCTGGAACTATATAGGTAAAGAATCTCAGAGGTCAAAACTGGCACCACCCACTCTGGCACTGAACTGGATAAGAATACCCTGATGCAGTAACTCCAGTAGTTGAATCTTGAGATAAGTCTTTGCATATTGTGGGGATGGATATTTAATTTCTATGTATACATTCATTTATTTAACAGATTGTTATTGAATCAGGTGTTTTTATAGTTTCTGGAATTTTATTTTATTTTATTGGGAGGGGCTCTTTTGTCGTTTTAGGGCCGCACCTGCGGCATGTGGAGGGTCCCAGGTTAGGGGTCTAATTGGAGCTACACCTGCCAGCCTGTGCCACAGCCACAGCAACGTGGGATCCGAGCTGTGTCTGCAACCTACACCACATCTCACAGCAATGCCAGATCCTTAACCCGCTGAGCAAGGCCAGGGATCGAACCCGCAACCTCATGGTTCCTAGTCGGATTTGTTTCTGCTGAACCACGATGGGAACTCCTAGTTTCTGGAATTTTAGCAGGGGAAAAAGCAGACAAAAATGTTTGCCCTCATGGTGCTTATATTCTAGTGAATGTATTTTAGCTGAATGCAATTAATTCCATGCTCATCAATAAGTTTTCTGATTATAACTAACTAGATTTCTCATGGTCCCCAAGTAGTCCCACACCTCATTATGAATTAAGAATTTTATAGGGAGTTCCTGTCGTGGTGCAGTGGTTAATGAATCTGACTAGGAACCATGAGGTTGTGGGTTTGATCCCTGGCCTCGCTCAGTGGGTTAACGATCTGGTGTTGCCATGAGCTGGGGTGTAGGTTGCAGATGCGGCTCGGATCTGGCCGTTGCTCTGTCTGTGGTGTAGGCTGGCAGCTGTAGCTCCAATTCAACCCCCAGCCTGGGAACCTCCATATGCCACAAGGGCAGCCCTAAAAAGCAAAACAAAACAAATAAAAGCATTTTATATTCTTATTTGATGTGTCAGTCTCTTGGGTGATATGAGTCCTCCTAAGGATATAGATTCACCTTTAGTAAAATGACATATCAAGTTTCTGACCATATCTGAGAACTAGTACCTGAACCATAGTAAATTTAACAAGGCATTTCAACCCTGTGAACCATCATGGCAGTCAAGGAGCCACAAAGCTTTTTCCAGTTAATACCCCCAATAGTGTATGTTTACCCTATTTAGAATGTTTAGTATTATTCATAGCTGTAGGGGAGTTATATGAAAGAAATATTAAATTATAAATATTTAAATCTATCATAAAAAGAGTACTGGAATTTCCCTTGTGGTGCAGTGGATTAAGGATCAGGCATTGTCATTGCAGTAGGTTGGATCATTACTGTGGTGCGGGATCAATCCCTGGTCCAGGAACTTCCATATGGCTTGTAGGCAGCCAAAGAAAGAACACTAACCTTGAAACTGTGCTTTTATGCAATGCATTATGAACTAATTGGATTCAAATTCATCAGAGGATTCAAGTTTAAAAAAATTTTTCTGTTGATAAACTTTTAGATTGTTTCTCCTCCCCCCATTTCAAACAATGCTATTATGAACATTCTTGTTTATGTCCTTGAATCCAGGAGGAGTAATTTATAGGGTATTTGTCTAGGACTGTAATGCTGGGTCAAAGGATATATACGGGTTCAACTTTATGAAACAGAGTCGCATTGCTCTCCAAGGTGATTCTGTCAAGTTACAACTTCTACCAGGAATGAATGAGAATTCTCAGGAATTCTCTCCATCCTCACCAACAGTTGGTAATTTCACTCCTTGATTTTTGCTTGTCTGATGGGTATGAAATGGTGTCTTATTGTGGTTCAAATTTGATTTATGTGATATTGAACTTTTCATATGTTTATTGGCCATATATATATTTTTTCTTCTACTTGAATTGCCAATTCATGATGTTTAACCATATTTGATTGGCTTTTTTATCTTTTTTCTTATTCATTTGTAGTAACACTTTTATATAATTTATTATTCTCCCCACCCCCTTTTTTATTTTTTTGTTGCAAACATGTACCAAATCTGCGGCTAGGTTATTTTTTTTCTGTTAATAGTGTCTTTGGTCTATGGAAGTTTTCCCAGTTGTGTTTTTTTTTCCTTTTTCTTTTTAAGGCCTCACCTGTGGCATATGGAAGTTCCTGGGCTAGGGGTGAATTGAAGCTGCAGCTCCTGGCCTATACCACAGCCACAGCCACACCGGATCCAAGCTGCATCTGCAGTCTATGCTGCAGCATGTGGCAACGCCAGATCTTTAACCCACTGAGAGAGGCCAGGAATCAAACCTCTATCCTCATGGACAATGTGTCCGTTTCTTAACCTGCTGAGCCAGGATGGGAACTCCCAGTTTTTCCAATTTAAAGCAGTCAAATTTATCAATCCATTTTGAATTAAGACTATGTTATTAAGTGCAAGCAAGTTCAGAATTTTTATATTTTCATAGTGAATTTTTCTTATTCTTGCATTTTTGCCTCTTTATAGTGGTTTTTAAAGTACATTTTTATGAAATTAATACAGCTTTATTTTTATATGTTTTATTTGCTATGTCTTTTCTCCCAATCTTGTCTTTTGACCTTACTCTATCATTATGTTAGTGTCATACACCAAGAACAGGCCTACTGGTGTATGGTCCACCTAGTTGCAGAAAATAAAGCCCCAGTGCCAGCTTGTACCTGGTTTGAATTTCATGTTTATTTATGTCCCTTTATCATTTATTGCTTCTGTGGTGGGCAGGACCAAGGGGTCGATAAGGATATATATATATGTAGGAATCTAGCCAACAAATGAGAGAGACTCAGATCTACCCAAAAGGATCAAATGAAATAGTAATAAGTTCTGAATCTGTTTTTGTCAAAACACAGTGGAAAGAAGTAGAAATAGAGTTTTCCTCTTTCATTGGCTTGAGTTTGAAAAGAGTCTAGATTAGGAAAATAAATATTCATTTTTAAGGTTCTGAAATGACAAATTTTAAAACAATTTGTTTACCATATATTGGGGAGTAAATTGATGCTAACCTATTAATTAAGTTAGAACCATGTGTGATTATTTCATAATTTACAAAAGCAAAAATTAACTGTAGAGGAGTTCCCTTCGTGGCTCAGTGGTTAACGAATCCGACTAAGAACCATGATGTTGCGGGTTCGATCCCTGGCCTTGCTCAGTGGGTTAAGGATCTGGCGTTGCCGTGAGCTGTGGTGTAGGTTGCAGACGCGGCTCGGATCCCGCGTTGCTGTGGCTGTGGTGAAGGCCAGCGGCTACAGCTCCTGTTAGACCCCTAGCCTGGGAACCTCCATATGCCACGGGTGTGGCTCTACATAAAGGCAAAAAGACAAAAAAAAAAAAAAATTAACTGTAGAATACATTTGTCCACATGAAGAAACAAACCAGAAAGGGAGAAATATTGGCTGAAGGCCTGGAAAATGCTGAATATGTACATGAGAGGGGAACTTGAGGATTATGATTTGAGGTCTTGTGATCATCTGGCTTTCTAGATGACTTCTCATTTCCCAGTATTCTCTGACTCTGCAGAATCCTGATTCTAGCAGTGATTGCTGTGAAATATGGCTGGAATCATGAGTCTGCCTCCCCAGATCTACTCGCATCATCAGTTTTTCAGGGCAAGTCTGGGGTGTAAGCCCATGTCCTCTGGTGGAAAAGGTCACCCTTACTTTGTGTATTGTAATAGCTATTTGGGAAATGCTTGTTAGCCATTTTGATTTTGGGGAAAGTTACTTAATGTCTCTAAACCCCAATTTTCCTTTTCTATAAAGTTGGAATACCAATCTCCTGTGGTTATTGTGAGGATTAAATAAGATCATTGAGCAATAAGTTCTCAGTGAATAATATTATCCCTACTACTATTCCTTCTTTTTTCAACAAATATTTATTATATATTTTCAACATGTTAGACACTGAGATAAGTGTTCAGTACATGGTAGCTATCATACTACTATTTAGTCATTTTGTCAATCTATATATAATTACAGGGTATCAGGCATTCTGCCAAGTATAAGAGCAAATAAATCAGAGAGAAACCTTCAGGACTCTGGACAAGCTTTTCTGGCTCTACCAGTGGAAATTCTCTTCTCCATTATGAGTTCTTTGGAATTCTTTAATGATACCTTCTCTTCAGTGACAGAGATCACTGTCAGATGCCCTATACAACATGCCAGGTTCTAGCTGACTGTAGAATGGAAGGGGAACATAAAGGATGTGAAAAGCCTTTGCCCCGTATAAGCAGCTGGGAGATAAGCTGCTCATGATGGAGGCTTTTGCTTCTCCTTTCTCCTTTCCTTCTCCCTTTTCCAGAACTTAGTGTCCTAGGGGAAAAGTTCTGCTGAAGTACCAGGGAAAAATTCTAATGTAACAGGAGAAAAGAATACAAACACAAAGCAACACAGACCAAAACTTCTACTTTAGCCTTCCCACAAGAGATTGGAAGAAAGTGGACTTGTATTTTTCCAGCTCACCGGGAAAACCCAGCCCTTCGGACTTCTTCCACTCCTTAGCCTTTAGCAGAGTGTCAGTCATCCAGTTCCTCTAGATGAGACACTCCAGGGGTTAGAAAAGGATTGAGGATTTCCTTGGGCTTGAATCCTGCAAGTAGGTAGAAGAGGGAAGAAAAGAAAGAGGCCCTTCCCATGGTTACAAAAAAAATTCAGACTTTTCCCACTGCCAACATTCATGTGCTTTCATGCATTGTAATGCCACAATGAGTTGCTGTCTCTTTCTCTACTGAATGCTTACTTGTGTTAATCAAGCTTTCATAGGAAGCGCCAGACCCCAGGAATAAAGATGGGAGAGGAAGGAAAAAACAATGCTTTATGGCAATAAGAAAAAAAGTTATTTGTAATTTAGAAACATCTTGAAAGATTTAGATTAATGCATGGATAATAGATTTATTAAATTAAATTTAGGATACCAGAGATGCTAGCTTGTTTTTTTGTTTTTTTTTTTGGCCACGCCTGTGGCATGTAGAATTTCCAGAGCCAGGGATTGAACATGCGCCATAGCAGTGACCCAAGACACTGCAGTGACAATGCCAGATCCTTAACCCGCTGCACCACAAGAAACTCCAAGACTAGTTTCTGAGGTTGACATTTACATTGTTCTCCCATACAGTAAATCATCCTTTTTTCACTGTGATGGGCACAATCTTTAATTGGATGGACTGTGAATACGATCTGTAATGTGGATCCTTTTGTTTTTATGTTATACTCTTATGGAAGTTTCTTTAAACCCAATCCAGCTGGATTTTTTAGTTTTGTTTTTAGCCAGCCATAGCCACAGCCACAGCAACGCAGGATCTGAGCTGCGTCTATGACCTACACCACAGATCACGGCAACGCCGAATCCTTGACCCACTGAGCAAGGCCAGAGATCAAACTCTCAACCTCATGGTTCCTAGTCGGTTTCGTTTCTGCTGCGCCATGATGAGAACTCCTTTAGCTGGTTTTTGAAGGCTGGGTTAGGACCAAACCAGTGTTTGAAGGTGGGAGCATTGCTTACCATTCCTCTCCTTCCGTTACTACTCAAGAGCTGGTTTCAGTCGTTCAGTCAATTAAGTCTTAACTAGATACTGAGAATTTACTATGTGCTCAGACTTGAAATTAAAAAGATAACTCTTGCCATCAAGAAGCTTACAATATCAGGAGTTCCCACTGTGGTGCAGTGGGTTAAGGATCTGACTGTAGCAGCTTGGGTGGCTGAGAAGTCAAGAGTTCAGTCTCCAGCCCTGTGCAGGGGGTTAAGAATCTGGCCATCTCTTAGAAGTGGTGTGGGTTGCAACTGCGGCTTGGATTCAGTCCCTGGCCTGGGAATGTCATATGCCACGGGTTTGACTGAAAAAGATAAAAAGAAGCCGCTTTCAATATCACTGGATTACCATGACGGACTCTTCTAATAATTAAAGAAATAATATAAAGCATAGTACAATTAAGTGATAAGTTGTCAGATATAGGCTTAGTGAAATAGAAGTTTAGGGAAAGTAAAAGTTAATGATTACATGAGTCAGGAAATCCTCTTAGAAGAAGTAGGACCTCAGTTTGGCTCTGTGAATCCTGGGAGGGAGGAAAATACTCAGTGAGGGGGCTACAGCTTGAACCAACCAGAGAAAGAAACCAGCAAGTTGAGAGCCTCAGTTTCCTGATCTACAAAATGAGTCAAGAAGCCAGACAGGAGCCCCTCTGCAGCAGTGACTATCACTTTCAGTGTCATGGCTCCAGCATCAAGCAGAGTTTCTCTCAATGAGGAGGCACATGATAGGTGTGTCTAGACTTGAATAAACATGACATATGGAGGAGATGGTTGGATATTGGCTACCCAGGGACAAAGTTCATGTTAGCAAGCAATGAATCTCCATCAGGGATCTGGGGCTCAGGTCAGAACCATCCTGAGAGAGGGACATTACTTCCCCTGGGGTATGGGACTCAGTCCTATGAGAATGCAGCAAAAGGGATGTCTTGCTTATGCAACTCACTTCCGCTGAGGCCACTTAGCTCTAGTTGCCTCCAGTGTAAGTTTCATCTGGGTTGGTAGTGATGGCGACACTGCTAGGTCACTTAGGGAACTATCTTGCCAGGAAATGAGCAACTGGCTCCGTGGTACATTGATACATTGATACCTGGCCACCTTCCATGGATGTGTTAAATTAAAATGATGTATTTTAATTGGCGAGGTATGTATGAAATGTGAGACAGAAGAACACACAGTCAGGTTCCCATTTAATTCTTTGGGAATGTTCTTATCCTCTTTATAAAAAGTTTACTTATGAAACCGGAAAATTTAATTTGCGTAATTTTAGTCTTTTTCCCTAAGGGAAAGAATACCCCTCTCAAATGTCACCTTCTCTTATGGCTCTACAGGCCACTGTCCTGTCTCCTCACAAAGTCTCCTGAAACACTCCATCCCAGCAGCTGCATTATTTTTTTTCTGGCCACTCCCACAGTGTATGGAAATCCCAGGACTAGGGATCAAACTCGAGCTGCTGCAGTGACAATGCCAGATCCTTAACCTGCTGCACCACAAGAGAACTCCCAGAACTTCTTCATATTGCTTCCTCTGAGATCTTATGGCACGTTATTCATTGGAGCAGTTATTTCAGTGCATTCGATAACATTTCTGTTTTTTCTTTCTGGGTAGTGGATTCCCGGAGGTCAGGAACTCTGATCTTTGTAGCCCCAGCACTCAGCGAAGCACCTGGCATATAGTAGGTGCTTAATAAATGGATTAAATTAAATTAACATATTGGCTTTATTGATTAGTTTTAAAGAATTTAAGATAGAATTCATCAATAGTTCTTCATATTCTATAATCTTTAATTTGTCTGACTCAGACTGTAAGAGCCTCTTGGCCAAATAAAAGCCATCCCCAGAACTGGTTTGCAGGTGATTCTGAGAAGAGGCTGAGAGAAGAGGGGTGAGGGAGGAAGCAAATTCCTTATGGGATAGCATCAGAATTCAAAGAGAAAGCGAAGAATTAAAAACAAATTTGACTGAATTCTAGTGAAATTGAGCATAGGATTATACACCCGAGGATAATTTAGATGTAAAAACCAAAGATATAATATTCTATTCCTGAGTAACGAATTACTACAAACTTAGCAGCTTAAACAACACACATTTATTACCTGGCAGTTTCTGTGATCACAAGTATGAGACTGGCTTAGCAGGGACTTCTGTACAGGATGTCACTAAAGGCTGCAATCAAGGTGTCAAACAGGGCTGGCTCTCATTTGAGGCTCTGAGTCCTCTTCTAAGCTGAAGTGGTTGTTGGCAGAATTCATTTTCCTGTAGCTGTGGAACTCATGGTGGCTTTCTTCATGGCCAGGAAGAGAGTTTATTTCTATCTCCAAGGACAGTCCGACCCCTCTTTTAAGAGCAAACCTGATTAGGTCAGGCCCACGCAGGATCTGCACACACACACACACACTCTCTCTCTCTCTTTTTGCTTTTTAGGGCCGCACCCATGGCATGTTGGAAGTTCCCAGGCTAGGGGTCAAATTGGAGCTACGACTGCTGGCCTATGCCACGGCCCCAGCAACAGCAATGTAGGATCTGAGCCATGTCTGCCACCTATACCACAGCTCACGGCAATGCCAGATCCCTGACCCATTGAGCGAGGCCAGGGATTGAACCCGAATCCTATAGATACTGGTCAGATTCATTTCCTCTGAGCCACAACGGGAACTCCTAGGATATTCTCTCCTGATTAACTGAAAGTCATACTGACTAGGGGCCTTAATTACATCTGGAAAATTGCTTCACGTTTGCTATATACTGTAACTCAATCATGTGAGTGATAGTCATCATACTCAGAGGTCCCACCTGTGCTGAAGAAAAAGAACATGGATACCAGGGAGTGGGAATCAGGGGAGTCCTCTTAGAATTTTGCCCATCACAAGCACTGAATCAAGGACCTCTGAATGGCGCTGTGTCTCCAATAAGAAAAATAGATGAGTCTGGGAACCAAAGGGTAGAAGCAGGCACAGCCCCATTTACCATCACCCCTAATGACCCACCAAGGCACTTTATGTTTCCTAAATCTGCAACTCTGGGGTCTGTGGAGTTTGAGATTGTGTTCTGCGAAGAGTCACACTCTTGCTAATGGATGGCAAAGGTCCCATTGAGCTACAAGTGTGGCTCCTGTGGCCAAGGACTCACCATCTTGGTAGGGGTAATTGCCCTCAACTAGAAGGAGATATGGCTGCTGATACACAATGGAGCAAGGGGAAATGTGTGTAGAACTCAGATTGTGGTGTGTGTGTCTGTGTGTGTATTTCCATATTTATAGAATTTTTTGGGTAGATATGATAGACAAAATAAAGGCCTCTCAAAGATGTCCCATCCTAATCCCAGGAACGTGTCGATGTTTTAGATTACATGGAAAAGGGGAATTAAGGTTGCTAATCAGCTGACCTTAAGATAGGGACGTTATCCTAGGTTATGCTGGTGGGCCCAGTGTAATCATAAGGGTCATTAAAAGTGGAAGAGAGAGGGTCAGAGAGTCAGGAAAATATGACTGTGGAAGAAAGGCACAGAGAGATGCAACGTTGCTTGTTTCAAAGAGGGTAGAAAGGGTGCCAAGGTGTGCAGGAATAAGCAAGAATATAAATTCTTTCTTAGAGCCTCCAGGAGAGAAAACAGCCCTGCAGGCACCTTGATTATAGCCCACTGAGACCTGTGTCAGACATTTGACACCCAGAACTATAAGATAATAAATCTGTGTTGTTTTAACATACTAAATTCGTGGTAATTTGTTACAGCAGTGATAGGAAACTAACATAGTAGGTGAGGAAAATACTGTCCAAATCACATTGTCCAGGAATAATTCACTCCTGCTTTATCAGTAGTGTTTTGCATATTCCTCCATTACAGTTAATGCCATATTATATTGATTCGCTTCCATGTTCCTCTCTCGGTTTCCTTTTCCTGGTGCATGACTGTGCTTTAGTCGTTTCTCCATTCTTAGCCTTTCAAATGTCATTGAATCTCTGCGTGTGTCTATTGTGACGAAGGAGGAAGTGGGGAGGCACGTGGGAAGGAGATGCAAAGGTGGTGGCGTCAGCATTAGGGACGGGAAGCCAGAGAACTGGTGGAGACTGAATCTGGCTGACGTTAGTTCTCTGCTGTGCGTTGTGGGCTGGCAGAGCTGGAATGCAGAGAATCTGCACGTCCACTGCAGGGATGGGGTGGCAGTGCCAAAAGCAGCTTGGTTTCCCTGAGCAGATGGCACTATTGAAGCTCAGCTAAATCTAACTTTTTTCATAAACATAAGTGAAACTTAACCCAGGTCATTTCTTGTAAATGCCTCTGACAGTCATTTAAAAAAAAACAAAAAACTTAAGTCATCTTCTTTAAAATGGTATGAAATAATAACTTTTAACCAATCCCTGGCCATTTTCACTTTATGAGTTATGCTGTAATTTAATGCCCCTGAGGTTCGTATCAGTCTTTTTTATTGCCTTTTTTTAGGGCCGCACCCTCAGCATGTGGAGGTTCCCAGGCTGGGGTCCAATCAGAGCTATAGCTGCTGGCCTACACCAGAGCTATAGCAACACAGGATCTGAGCCGCGTCTGTGACCTACACCACAGCTTATGGCAATGCCGGATCCTCAACCCACTGAGGGAGGCCAGGGATCGAACATGCGTCCCCATGGATGCTAGTAGGGTTTGTTAACCACTGAGCCATGACAGGAACACCTCATATCAGTCTTTGAATTTGGAAGCTCCCAGTTCCGAACCTTTTGGTTTTTTAAATATCTCTTTGTTTATGGCTTTATTTATTTATTTGGGCATGCCTGCACAGTGTGGGAGTTCCTGGGCCAGGGATCAAACCTGCACCACAGCAGTGATCTGAGCCACTGCAGTAACAGTGCCAAGTCCTTAATCCACCGAGCCACCAGGGAACTCCCTGAACTGTTTTTGTATGCATAACAATAGTAAAATATGACTTACTGATTTGGTGGGTTTAATTGTACTATCTCTGGATTTTTGACAGTTTTCTGGCATCAGAAATGGGATTCAAAGAAGACCCTCAACAGCTCTGAGGCCAGTGAGCAACCAGGTGCTGGTACTCATAGGGCCCATTGAGCTTATTGCTTTCTCGCCAACCTTACAAGTAGCCTGAGCACTGCTCTCTTTGCATACTGAACTCTTTGACTTTATTGTGCATACTTGGAATCTGCTTGTTGAAGCTTCTTGGTAAGTCACCCTTCTGCCTGTAAGAGGAGAAACCCATGATTCCCTGGGTTTTAGGCAGCAGTAGGATTACTGAACTCCTCATAGATTGTTTCGGGGAATCTGAAGGCAGAGATGGTTTCTACCTGGTCTAAATCTTATTCTCCTCCTCCCTTAAAGACCGCTTCTAATATATATACCCACTATGGACCAGGATCTTTGCTTTTATGGAAAAATGGGTATTTTGGGATTGTAGTGTAGATAAGCTAGCTCACCTTAAGGGGTGCCCTTGAAAAGAGGATTGCAAACCTCTCAGAGTCAATGGAAGAGATTCTGTGATTGGTATGCAGAAGTTTCTAAGGGACAAAATGACTGCAAAAACAGCTTCTCTGAAAGAATCTTTATAGTGTGCACTTGCACATGCAAACGTGCACGCATGTGCGTGCACACACACACACACACGCTCCTCAGTAAAAAACTCTGGCCATCTGAGCAGGTAACCTTAACTTACTCTGTCAGCCAGAAATAGTTTGGATTCAGGTTCTTTTGAGTTTTGTATTGTTATACATGAGACATGCTAAAATTTAAAAATGAAAACTATAAGATCTCTGTCTCTATCTATCCATATATGTCCGTAATTATGATATTTTTAAAAGAGTTCTAATTATTTGGCTTAAAGAGAAATAAGCCCTTATGGAGTTCCCGTCGTGGCTCAGTGGTTAACGAATCCAACTAGGAACCATGAGGTTCCGGGTTCGATCCCTGGCCTTGCTCAGTGGGTTAAGGATCTGGCGTTGCTGTGAGCTGTGGTGTAGGTTGCAGACGCAGCTCGGATCCCGCGTTACTGTGGCAGTAGTGTAGACCAGTGGCTACAGCTCCGATTAGACCCCTAGCCTGGAACCTCCACATGCCGCGGGTGCGGCCCCAAAATGACAAAAAGCCAAAAAAAAAAAAAATCCATTATATAAAGTATTCCTAAAGCTCTCAGAAATAGAGACTCTAGCTCAGTTGTTTTCAAGGTCACCTGATCATGATAATCTTCAATAAATAAAAGCTTGTTTAAGTTTGTTGGTTTAATAAAAACAGGCATGTCTTTGGAATTGTCAATATTAAATGTAATGCAGACATATAACTTTTTCTACTTTGGTTTACTAGTCAAATAAGCTCAAGATAATTCTATGTTACAAAATAACTTAGGATGATGGATAGCTGTTTGATGTCTAATCTAAGCATATTGTTAAAAACAAATAATTTAGGAGTTCCTGCTATGACACAGTGGGTTAAGGATCTGGTGTTGTCACCATTGTGGTGTAGGTTGCAGCTGTGGCTGGGTTTCAGTCTCTGTCTCAGGAACCTACATACACTGCAGGTGCAGCCTTAAAACAAACAAACAAACAAACAAAACCCAAGTAATTTAAATAAATGTAAATAAGGTAAATGTTAAACTAAATAATATTTATTGAGTATCTAGATTATTTTTTTTGTCTTTTCGTCATTTTAGGGCTGCACCCGCGGCATGTGGAGGTTCCCAGGTGAGTGGCCTAATAGGAGCTACAGCTGCTGGCCTATGCTGCAGTCACAGCAACACGGGATCTGAGCTGCGTCTGCAACCTACACCACAGCTCACGGCAACGCCAGATCCTTAACCCACTGAGTAAGGCCAGGGATTGAACCTGCAACTTCATGGTTCCTAGTCGGATTCATTTCCGCTGTGCCACGACGGGAACTCCGAGTAGCTAGTTTATTTCCAAGTAAGATAATATAACGAGGCATTGACAACTAAACATAAATTTAAAATTTACTTTCGACTTCTTAATTTTTACAGAGACAAAGGATATTTGGGTCTATTAATAAATATGGCTTTTACCACATTAAAAAAGTATTGTATGAAAAACATGTTTCTAAAGAGTATGTTTTTATAATTATGTATTTATAAATTTGAAATATAAGTACAGGATGAAACTAGAGACTCCCATACTAAGTGAAGTAAGTCAGAAAGAGAAAGACAAATACCATATGATATCACTTATATATGGAATCTAATATATGGTACAAATGAACTTCTCTATGGAAAAGAAGCACACTCAAGGACTTGGAGAACAGACTTATGGTTGCTAAGGGGGAGGGGGAGGGAGTGGGCTGAACTGGGAGTTTGGGGTTATTAGGTGCAAACTATTACATTTAGAATGGATAAAACAACAAGGTCCTATTGCATAGCACAGGGAACTGTATCATTAACACTGAACTAGGTAAGTTAAGAATTTCTAAGACTACTAGAAAAATAATTGATTCATAAAGGTACTAACCGAAGATGAAGCAAAATAAAAATTAATTACAGGAGTTCCCGTTGTGGCTCAGTGGATTAAGAGCCCAGTGTTTTCTCTGTGGGGATGTGTGTTTGATCCCTGGTCTCACTCAGTGGGTAAGGATCTGGTGTTGCCACAGGCTACAGCATAGGTCGCAGATGCAGCTTGGACCCAGCACTGCTGTGGCTGTGGTGTAAGACTGCAGTTGCAACTCTGATTCAACCCCTAGCCCAGGAACTTCCCTATGCCACAGGTGCAGCCACAAAAAGAAGAAAAATTAATTATAGGAGACTGAATGAAGATTATAATTTTTATGACTTTAAAATATTTCTGGTTGTTTAATATTTTGTTTCCTAGATTTAAAGGACATCTTTTGCTCCTTTTAAGCTATTTAAATGTGATAGTAATTTGATAAAATATACTTTTATAAACAAAAGTTGAAACATTTTTTTTCTCCCTACCCAATCCCCCCCAGAATTCAGAAACTCCTATTAAATAATCTTCTTTTCATGATAATTCACGTATTTATATAAACTCAATAAGTATTTGTTCTTCTTGTAGCAGGACACAATTAGATAAGTCCTTAGCTTGGCTTCTTAGCCTAAAGAGACTTTAAGGGTCCAATCTGAAATTCCTTCTCACCAGACAGTTTTAAAGAACTGTGGTTGACTTTATGGAGTCATAAAGCCCTTTGGCTGTTGCCAAGGCTTTTAACTAAAATGTTACTTTTGAGAATATGTGTAAAATTACTATTCTTACTACATTTATGTAAATAACCGAAGTTTAGTAAGATTTTACAAACAAATCAGCTTCACTATAAATATCTTTGTTGAAAATGGGATGACTATGGAAAAAATTTTTTCACTAAAAAAACTATGGCATATTCATTGTCAGATTCTAGTCCTGGTAATTGTCATTGAAATTTTTTTTTTTTTTGCCTTATCTAGGGCCACACCCGTGGCATATGGAGGTTCCCAGGCTAGGGGTCTAACAGGAGCTGTAGCTGCCAGCCTTCACCACAGCCACAGCAATGCGGGATCCAAGCCGCGTCTGCGACCTACACCACAGCTCACGGCAACGCTGGATCCTTAACCCACTGAGCAAGGTCAGGAATCGAACCCACAACCTCATGGTTCCTCATCTGATTTGTTAACCACTGAGCCACAACGGAAACTCCATCACATCATATTTCTAATTTAGGTTGAAGCTCACCTGTAATAATACCACCTCCTGACATAAAACATCCTCATGTTCATCTTGTCCTAAGTAATCATGAGGATATATGATTGCTAATATATCATGTTGTGCCTATGTAAAAAATATACATATAGATTCTTATTTAGGTAAAGCCTGAATTTGGTTACAACCCATTTGAGTTATTTAGTTGGCTAAATCTTGCCTTCTGGGAATCTCTGCCCTGGAGAATTTTTTAAATTATTGGCTATTATTCTGATTATAATCATCATATTAACCTCTGTAGTGCATTATAACCTCCAAGAGTTTTAAATGCCTTTTGGCAGTCACTCATACACTAAATTATATCCATCAGGATTATACAACTTGAATAACTCAGTGATCTAACTTCTTTGTCTGTGATGACAATGCAGCTGTTGGTAAGAGCACCTACATGACCCTCCGTCCTGATGATTCAACTATTGGAAACAATGAACACGTGATTCTTTGGCCTGACTACATCAACAGTGGTCACTAAGAGTAATGCTAGACTAGTTGGTCACATTCTCAGCTTTCTGACAGATTGCCCATAAAGGGGGGAATTGTTAAATATAAATACAAAATGAACACTGGAGTTGAGGGTTACCTGAGCAGACAAAACCATTTGAAATATGGAAGTGAAACTAAGTCTGGCTTAGGTTATTATTTTTAAATTTTTTTTTCAGTTAATTGTATTTTATTTTTTTAAACTACTCAATGAGTTTTATTACATTTATAGTTGTACAGTGATATCACAACCCGATTTTATAGCATTTCCATCCCAAACCCGCAGCCCATCCCCTACCCCTCAACCCGTCTCATTCGGAAACCATAAGTTTTTCAAAGTCTGAGGTTATTTCTTACATGCTTCTGAAATCATTAAAAAAAAATCTTGTCATCTTCCTAAAAATGATATGAGATAATCACTTTTACTAATCCCCTGCCATCTGGTAACCCCCACTGAAATAACCAATCATTGTAAATGTGAATGACTTTCTCATTTTTACTTTATAAGCCATCCTATAATTTCTTGCCCATGAGTTTTGTATTAGTCTTTGAATTTGGAAACTCCCAGTTTGAAAGGTGTTTTCACATGCACAATAAACTCTTACTAAATATTATTTATTGACTTGGTGGTTAATGCAATTTTGACAGTATCTATGTATCTATATCTATATATCTATGTATTTATCTGTATCTATACCTATACCTCCTCAGGGAGATATATAAATATCTCCTCAGGGAAGTTTTATGGGAACAGCCAGGGCCAGGGTGAGGGAGATGGAGGAGCCTGAGCAAACATGGGGAGTGAGGAATTGTAGTTAATAGTAGGAATAGGAGTCAAGGAAGAAACGGCCACTTTGAAGAGCCTTTTTAGGAGTAGAATAAGGATCCCAGAGACTTGGTTTTTGTATCTCCACAGATGAGGACAAACAGAAGCAATACATGGTGTCCTGTGAAATGTGCTAATGAGTTGCCTATATAAATAGAACACAGCAGTCTAACAATCCCATAATCACCCATATAGATAAACCAGTTACAATAATGTCAGTGTTTCTGAAGATAGTCATCTAATACTAATGGCACCATTCCTGTCTTTGTGTGGCCTCATTTCCAAATAGCACAAGATACAAATTTACACCTGAAAACATGCTATGTAAATGCAACCAACCAGCATGATTTTAGTGTCTATAAAATACACAAATCATCACTGTTAAGTCCCTTTCAAAAGCATGTGGACGTTCTGAAGCATGAGCGTTTGCAGAGGTCGTGAAGTATGTTGACAGCTTTATTTCCTCTACAGTTAGCATCCCGGTGCAGCTGTAATTGTATCAGAGGCACCTGTTGGTTTTCCTTGTGTTGAGGAATGGCAGGGTTGACCCCTACTCAGGCCCAGCTGAATGGGCTGCCCTGGGGTCTTAAAGGAAGTTGTTTCCCAGCTGGGATGGTAGCAGTTGGTGTGGTGTGAAAAAACTGATGGAAAGTGAGTAGGCCAGAGAATGGAGAGAAATAGGATGCAGATCAAGGAGTGATTGGAAGAGAACTGAGTTTGTTAGAGAAAGTGGATTAAGTGGGAGGGCAGGTGGGTGTGACAAAGTGAAGAATGAGCGGGAAATCAGGCATGGGTAGGAGAGATGTCCACTGAAATTTTACCCCCCCCCCACTTCTTTATAACGGCCACACCTGAAGAATATGGAAGTTCCCAGGGTTGAATTGGAGCTGTAGCTCCACAGCGACAGCAACACCGGATCTGAGCAGCATCTGTGACCTATGCCGCAGCTTGCAGTAATGCCAAGTCCTCAGCCCACTGAGGGAAGCCAGGGATCAAACCTCTTTCTTCACGGACACTATGTTGGGTTCTTAACCCACTGGGCCACAATGGGAACTCTGAAATTTTATCTTTTAAGCCCTATTTTATTGAAAGACACATTTTTATTGAAGATGACACTCTGAAACTAAGATGTCCTATCCTAAAGAGACCCTCTGATCCCATGTCACTAATAGTATGACATTTTACAGGTTTGCCATTTTTTAAGCAAGAAGAAGTTGTTAGAGGAAAAAGAGCATTGCTAAAGACATAAACCTTTCAACACTTGGATTTGATGAGCAGTCATTAAAGTGGAGCTGAGGAAAGGTAGGGAAAGTGATAAAAATTGCTGCTGTTCTGAAATCACCTAGTCTGGGTTTTACTTGTGTTGGAGCAGGTGGGTATATTACTAAGCACTTTTTTCATTAGTCTTTCCAATATTTTCTTTAAGGCTTAAGGGGAAAATTACCTTTCCATTGTTTTCTCTCTCTCTCCCTCCCAACTTTATTCTAGATTCTTTTGTATAATCTCTATAATCTGGGAAATAAGCTGTTTTTAGAAAACTAGTTTCTCTATCTTAATGAAATTATAGCATGAATCAGTTTTTTTGGAAAGTTGATGGCATAGTTTTCCAAGAACAATTTCTACCTGAATTAAAAATCCAAAAAGATCTATGATTTAGTTGCCCAAGGAGAGATGGTTACTAGATACTTTTGACTCATAATACTAGGTTGAACTGATAATGTATTGTTAGGTTTTGTTATTTGATGTTATTCTTCTACTCGTAATAAAGACCTCGATAATGCCTTATGTATCTGCTAATGTATGATGAGGTTCCTTTTATTTCATTTTTTTTTCTTTTTGGCCACTCCCTTGGCACATGGAAGTTCCTGGGCCCGGGATTGGATTGGAGCCCGAGCTGCAACTTATGCTGCAGCTGCGGCAACTCTGGATCCTTAATCCACTGTGCCACATCAGGAACTCCTATTTGGTTTTAATGATACATTTGATACCATTTCTGTTACCCTGCGACCATATCAGAATAGAATTAATGGGAAATAACAGGAAACAAAAAGGTGGGGTGGAGAATCTGTTACTTAAGGACAGTGATAGGGTAACAGGGTGGTATTTTGAGAGTTAATGCCAGTAACCTTCTGGTTCCAGCTGGTCTCTGGTCCAAGTGATTGTCATCTTCTTCCACCTGATGAGGGTTTTAGTATCTGCAAAACAAATCTAGGACATGGTTCAGGATGTTATCTATAGCTCTGTCCCTCCCACCCCTGGCCCCCGGGGCACACCTATAGCATATGGAAGTTCCCAGGCCAGGGTCAAATCTGAGCTGGAGCTGTGACATATTCCACAGCTGCAGCAAACCACGGGATCTATAACCCACTGCACCAGACCAGGGATCGAACCTGTGCTACCACAGAGACAAACCCGATCATTAACCCACTTTGCCACAGCAGGAATTCCTATTTGCTCTTGAGCAGGAACTAAAGATCCTTGACTTTGCTTTATGGCTAAACTATTATTATTTGGTCTTGCTTGCTTTTTTGTCTTCCTTTGTTTCTTCATTTTCTCACTTCTATGATTAAATTTGCTCCTTGGTACTGGGGAAGGCCTAGGACACTAAAGCTTTTCTATAAACCAGAGGCAGGGGAAACTGGGTGGAGTGGGGTAGGAACTGTCCTTGGGAAGGCAGCATAGGGTCCTGCTCAGTTTCAGTATAGCCGCCACAAAGCAAAACAAAGCCACCACTGAAAAAGGTACAGACAATATGAACAAAAAGGAAAGAGATCCCTGCAGGCCAAAAGGAGAGTCTTCTGGATGTGCGACTGATAAAAGAAGGGAAAATTAAGTGAAGAGGAAAGAGGAAGCCAAAGATCATGTTTCATCTGCAATTCATGAAGTGATTCTTTAAAAAAAAAAGCCAGCTTAATTAAAATTCACAATTTTTTTGTAAACATGGGGTTATCAGGAAAAGTATATAATATCGAACCTGCCTTTTAGGAAATTACCATCTTCCAAGACGTGCATATATATTCTGGAAATATCCCCTCTCGTTACATTATTTTATTTCCTCTTTAGACCGCATTATCACGTTTGAAATTATATAATTTGCTGGAGCTCCCGTCGTGGCTCAGTGGTTAACGAATCCGACTAGGAACCATGAGGTTGTGGGTTCGATCCCTGGCCTTGCTCAGTGGGTAAGGATCCGGCATTGCCGTGAGCTGTGGTATAGGTTGCAGACGCGGCTGTGGCGTAGGCCGGCGGCTACAGCTCCTATTAGACCCCTAGCCTGGGAACCTCCATATGCCGTGAGCTGTGGTATAGGTTGCAGACGCGGCTGTGTTTAGACCCCTAGCCTGGGAACCTCCATATGCCGCGAGTGCGGCCCTAGATAAGGCAAAAGGACAAAAAAAAAAAGAAAAGAAATTACATAATTTGCTAAGGTAAGCCCCCTAATGGTAGGGAGTTTTGTCTATTTTGTTGCGTCTCCAGAATCTACAGACAGCGTCCAGCGCACTGCAAAGAGCTATTTGAATAAGAATTCGTTGAATGAAATGGAGAATCAGCCCGTAGGGTAAAATCATCTTAACTCTGGCCTTGAATCTCCCTGGGCGGCCCAAGAGCTCCAGCTGTCAAACACTAGGGGGCAGACCGAGATTAGAAGAGGAACATTTTTTCCTTTTCCGTCCGAAGTTCACAAATCCTTTGCTTAGGGTAGCATCACCTAGGGAGCCTTTAGATATCCTGAAGACCAGGCCACATCCCTGACTAAATTAGATCTCCAGACGGTGGGGCCCAGGCATTGGTGTTTTGGAAAGCTGCCCCTTAAGAGTCCGACGTGCAGCTAAGGGCGGACTCGACCTTGTGGCCTTCACCGAAGCGGGAAAAGGGAGACAAGCTCTTTTAGGGTCGCGGCAGCACTTCGCCCCTACGTCACAACCTGGAGGTGCTCCCCGGTGTATTTAATCAACAATGGAGGAAATGGCCCAGTCCTCCAGTCAGCAGCACACCCCGCGTTGCTGATGCGGTGGGGAAGCCGCAAAGACGAACTCAGGCTTTACGCCAGTGAGCCGGTGGCAGGCGCAGCGTGGCCCCGCCCCCGAACGAGACCCCGCCCCGGGCAGCGTATCCGTCCCCCCCCCCCCCCCCCCCCCCCCCCCCCCCCCCCCCCCCCCCCCCCCAGCCTGGCTGCCTGGGTGCGGTCCTGGGGAGCGAGGCCCGGTCACGCGCGCGTGCTTTCTCTCGCCATCTCGCGCTCTCCATTGCCTCAGTTCCCCTCCGCTGGCCCGCGGGGCACACGTCTCTGGCCGAGCGCAATGAGGCGGGCGGCGCTGCGGTAGGTGGCTGGGGGGCTGGCGCGGAATGGGCCGAGGGGCGCCCGCGGCAGCCCTCCACGCTCTTAGGGGGCCCCGGCTAAAGGAGCGGGCCGCGGCGGACAGGGCTGATGCTTGGGGCTTTGGGACAGAAAATGGGGCCGGTGGGGAAGGGCGCTAGCCCCACCGCCTCCGCGACCCCGCCGGCCTCGGGTGGGGCGCTGCGCTCTTCACCTTGGCGCCTTTTGGCCCTGAGTTTGATATTAAAAGTGAAGCGGCACTTCAAGGGAGAAAGTTGGTGGTGTTCCCTCACAGTCCTTTCTCTTTGTTCATCGGGAATGTGGTTCAGGGTTAGCCCCTTGTCAGAAAGCTGGTATTTAGAGTTCCACATTACTTTTCCAGCCCTCAGCCCTCCTCTGCGGAACGTTAAAGACGCTTGACTCACTCGGACTCTGACTAAAGTGTGTTGCAACGTGGGCAGAGATTGTAGGGCACCGTTTGTGCTCTCGGAGTCTCAGGATTGTGTGCCCTTGGCTCTGACTTTACCTTTTTAATGAACAGCAAGGCCCTTAAGGCTAGGTGCGGGGAGTGGCTTTGATTGGATCTCTTGGGGAGTTGCCTTCGTGGCTCAGTGGTTAACGAATCTAAGAACCATGAGGTTGCGGGTTCGATCCCTGGCCCTGCTCAGTGGGTTAAGGATCCGGCGTTGCCGTGAGCTGTGGTGTAGTGTAGGTCACAGACGCAGCTCAGAATGGCTTTGAGGTGGCTGTGGTGTAGGCCAGCAGCTGTAGCTCTGATTGGACCCCTAGCCTGGGAACCTCCATATGCCGCGGGTGCAGCCCTAAAAGCAAAAAAACAAACAAACAAACAAACAAACAAACAAAAAAAACCCAAAAAAACAAAAAACAGCGTGCACTGGACATGATGTGACAGGCTTCTGCAAACTCCAGGGGTTTTGACCATGTGCCTTCTCCCAGGAAACCTTTCTTGATTTTCTCTCCCCCAATTCGGAAGTCCTCTGTCTTTGCACTGCACTCCTGTCATCCTGCCATTCCTTTCATTTGAGAACTGTTGAACCTTAAGCAGGTATTCCTTTAGTGTCTAGCGAGAGAAAGAGTACATAAATGAGTGCAGGCTAAGATAAGATTAGGTCATTTGACTGGTGAGCAATCTTTGTAACTTTTTAACCCCCAACTCACAAAAGAGTCACCTGAATTTGTTTAGTCTCTAAACTGAGTCATTTTCCCAGAGTGGTGGTCATATGAGTGGCATTGCCTGTTACTGTACTGAAAATTCTTCCCAGGCACTCATTGTAAGCTTGGAATCCAGAACAGCTAAGACGCTTTTGTTCATACCTTCAGGTGAATTTTGTGACTCCCTTGGCTAGCCATGGCGACGTTGGGCTCCTTGGTCTCCTTTCATTGGAAGCGTTCAGTCATGGAGTCCTGGGACCTAACTGTCCTAAAGGCCTCTGGACAGTTTCTTCTAAACATCCAGAGGATTTGTTGTTGGTAAAACTCCTGAGGACTTTTCGGGGAATGAGCCAGTAACCCTGAGGTCCTGAGGTGTTGGGCAGTGATTAAACCATTCTCCTGCTCGCTCCACCTCAGTGTTGCCTATATAAAGGGAAGTAGCCTGAGACTGAAAAGAGCAGCTACCTTGCACTTGTGTGCTTCTGTGTGTGTGTGTGTGTGTGTGTGTGTGTGTGTGTGTGTGTGCTGTGGGGGCTGGGGGTCACAAGAACTGGGCTCTATCTAGTGTGCCAGTTGACTCACAGTGGGAAAGTCATCTAATTCTTTTGGTCCTCAGTTTTTTAAGGAGTTTGGTCTGCATCACAATTTTTTAAATCTAGAGGCGCATGGAGGTGTCAAAGGGGGTGATTTGTGAATCATCTGAAATAGTATATGCTGTTTGGTGTGTCATTAAAAGAAATCTATCTCCCACCAAAATATCGGCCATAAGGATCCACCATTTTCATCACATTTTCAGTAGAGACGGTACTAAATTGTAGTGAAAAGTTAGAATAAGCCGAATGTTCACAGAATAGAAATTTATTGTACCGATATATGACGTGTAATCAATAGTTTTTTTAAAAACATTCAGAGTAGGCCTTGGTTTTGCTACAGGGATATATTCCACTGCTGCAGTTGGATTCTTAACCTGCTGCACCACAATGGGAACTCCCTTGTTTTTTTTTTGCCTCCCCATGGCATATGGAGTTCCTGGGCCAGGGATCAGATCTGAGCCGTAGTTGCAACCTATGCTGCAGCAACATGGATTCCTTAACCCACTGTGCCAGGCCGCAGATTGAACCTGTGTCCCAGGGCTCCCAAGATGCCACCAATCCTGTTGTGCTATGGTGGGAACTCCATCAACCTTTTTTTTTTAAATCAAGTTTTTTTTTTTCTTTTTGGCCACACCTGTGGTATTCGGAAGTTCCCAGGCCATGGATCGAACCTGTGCCATAGTAGTGACAATGCTGGATCCTTAACCACTAGGCCGCCAGGGAACTCCTTATTTCCAAATTTATTTTTCTCCCTTTTTTTTCCTTTTGTACTACCCAGTTATGTGGAGGGTTTCGTGCCCTTTTTGGAGGTTTAAGGTCTGCCAGCGTTCAGTAGATGTTCTGTGTGAGTCATTCTACATGTAAATGTGTTTTTGTCGATGTGTCTGTGGGAGAATGTAAGTGCTACATCTTACTCCTCCACCATCTTGATCTCCTTTCTTTCAGTTTTCTTAAGGTAGTAAGCGAAGCACAGGGCTGTAGGACCACACTTTTCCAAATAATTTGGCCCAAGTGTTTCTTTGTATTTGTCAGCTCCCTTTTTTACTATCTCCATTTGATTCTCTTTTCAGAGATGGTTCATTATAGTGCCTGGCTCGTGCTTTCCAAATTTCTGGTTCTTACTCTTTGACTTTTAGAGGAGACTTTGGAGAAGCATAACTTTCTGAAATAGTAATAGCTAATATTTTTAGAGGGCTTGTCAGTGTACTAGGCATGCTCTCAAAAGTTAAACGTTACTTTCTTTATCCTTATGAGAATCCTATGGGATGAGTACTGTTATCCGCCCGCATTTTACACATGAGGAAACTGGAGCTCAGCGAAGTTAGGTAACTTGCCCAGTGCCACTCAGCTAGCAAGCAACATGGTCAGGCTCTTTACGTCTGTATACTATACTGCTTTTCACTCAGGCAGGATGGGATGGTTTTCATCATTCTTCAGAAAATGCTTCTTCTTAGGGAATAAAACAAAGATGCTTGTATATATGTGTATTTATCTAAATATGTGAGGTCAGTTATATAGATCTTGTCAGTTTGTGGTAAGAATTCGAAGTGTTTAGCCACTCTGAGTCAGATCTCATTTTTTACATTGAGATTATCTACTGTATCTATTATTGTTGCTAACTAATGCATTGAGTACATGATTTTTTTTGCTCTCTCAGCTAATAGTAGCATTAGAAAATATTAGCTTTTCCAGTGGGCTTTTAAAAACCTAATGTATTCAGTTGCAGAGTGCTAGTTTCTGAGATGACAGAATGAAGGGCCACATACTTGTTTCCTTCATTGAGCGATTTGAACCTACGGAAAATACACAACATGAAATAGTGAAAAAGACAAAGTTCAACTCAGGTTCTGAAAAAATGCAAATTAGAAAGTCGAAACAAGAAGATTGAAAAAGTACAGAAATGGAAAATTCTTGTGAAAAAGCAAACCCCAAATATGTAATAAACCACAAATAGAGGCTTGTTAGCTGTTTGAAGAATAAACATAAACCCAAAACCCCAAACGCTCTAGGAAACATTCTGGTCTTAGTGGACCAAGGGCATTCTCTCACAGTTGATGTGATGACTGGCTCGCTCAGGAGTTAAATGAGCCGTGGAGCATGTCTCGTATTTATGTGTTCTTTGCAGTTAGAATAGTTGGCTTGGTGAAAGGACCAGGATTTGTTCTAGCAGCACAAGGATCAAAACTCTATGTAGACTTTACTGAATATTTTTACACAGATACTCTTTCTTTTTTTTTTTTTTTTGTTGCTTT
>PVHT020000194.1:552248-607113 GCA_004024745.2 Catagonus wagneri
CTCCCCCACCCCTCCCCCGCCCCCTTGGCAACCACAAGTCTGTTCCCCAAGTTCGTGATTTTCTTTTCTGTTGAGATGTTCATTTGTGTAGTGTTTTAGACTCCACTTATAAGAGATTTCATATGACATCTGTCTTTCTCCTTCTGACTTGCTTCACTCAATATGAGGGTCTCTAATTCCATCCATGTTGCTGCAAATGACATTATTTTATCCTTTTTTATGGCTGAATAGTATTCCATACACAGATACTCTTTCTGATGCTCTAATTCAGAAAAGAAATCTATAGGAAATTTGAGCTCTAAAGAAAATTTAAAATACACCTTTTTTCTTTTTTTGGTGAGTCATCACTGGACCCGGCATTAAGTAGTAAGAATTTACCAGTCACTTGAAGTAGAATGAGTAATGGTATCTGGGGTTCTTGACCTCTTCAGTGCCTTTCCTTTTTCAGCTGGGGCTCTCAGCAGATCACTTTGTCAGTCCCTTATCCCTGATATTATTTGTGGTTAGGACTCAAAACATAAACAAGAGTGAACCAAAATCAGCTTATTTTGGGAGAACAGATTAGGCGCAGTTGGGTAAATAACTTTTATGTTATTCCATTGAGGGGTAGGAAATTTCTGCCTAAGTCCAATAAATACTCTCTTTGAGTCTGGAAAGGGTTAATTCTGTTTTCAAAGTTTGATTGACATGTAATTTGGTTTAACTTGCTGAGGAAATATGGTATGATAATAACAAAATAAATTGTTCACAGTTAGTTTACTCAGCTGTTTACCGGATTGATTCTGGGCTTCTGAAGCTAATAAATTAGAACAAGAATAAATCCATTAAACCTAGTTAATATCTTTTATTTATTGTGTAAATAGTTACCTAATTGGTCTCTGCTTTCAAGAAATGTTTACTCTCATTGGAGAGATGACTTACGGAGTAGTTTCATATGCACATACACACACACTTGAGAAAGAAGTACAGATTCCTAATAGATAGTATTTACTAAGGGTGTGGGGTGGAAGGGTGCTCTGGAGGAGACACAGGTCTTTGGGGGTGCCAAGGAAGAAGCCGTGGAACCTTCTCTAAGTGTGTTTCTTCTTGTTTTGTAGGTTTTGTACCTTAAGCAAGGGACTGCTTGCTCCCAGCAGAGGACTGACTCAAGGATCTCAGAATCCTGAGAAGGAGAGAATTTTCCACATTAATGAAGGCAAGCAGGGATGTTTACCTTTTCAGCCCGTGTGGGAACAACCCCTGTTTTATTTGGGAGGCGTATAGGCAGTTTAGGGGACATGAAGTATAAATAAAGGTAGATCTTTCATAAACTTCTCATTTATAAAATGACCCAGATAGCTTTGGGTAGAAATCACATTCCAGGTTTGATTGGTTCCTTTAGACCCTTGGGGACTGAGCTCTCTTCGATTAAATGATTTCTGCTTCCTTTGTGTAGGTGCTAAGGGGGAGGGCATGGATAAAAGAGATCTAAATCATAATCAAGAGACAGGCCCTTGAGCTGTACCAACTAAATGCTCCTACTCTGGAGTTTTGTTAGAGGGACCCTGTTAATCTATAGTTAATTGAAGTTAATTTCAATTACTAGTCTGATATGCAGTCAATGAATGGCTTTGTCATTGTGGTAATATTCATTGTAACAAAAATTGTTGCTTATTTAAAGAATCCAAATAAATACGTGTGTGTGTGTGTGTGTGTGTGTGTGTGTGTGTGTGTGTGTGTATGTAATTTAAAATTCTACTCTCTTTCTTGGCCCTCAGCACCCACCTCTCTTCTTAAACTGATTATTTACTAGTGATAATCATTTTATGTCACCGAGTACCAGTCGTTCATGTACTATTTGGAATACTTTCAGTCCATTTTTTTATTCAAGGAACTCAGGAGGAAAAAATCAGAAATAAGATTAATTTACTAGTGGATTTTTTTTGCAATATTGTATTATTTAATTGTAATTAAAGTTTACACCTAATTTATGGTATATAACAATTGTTGGATAGAAAAATAAATCACTTTTTCATGAAAATTAAAATGCATGTTCATCTAACCATATTCAGTTTTGATAAAATATTTAATTGTTGAAGGACCAAGGATTGCTATGGTTAATTTCATACAGCTGGAATATAGATTTAAAATGCTAGGAAAAAAACTAATGAACTCAACACATTATTTAAAATCTTATAGATTTACTCTTTAGTATTGACTTACTATTGCTTATCTAATTTATTTTCCCTTTATCCATATAGCATGTTCACCTATACATGTGAATCATGATGTGTAATTAGTATCAACTTTTTTTTAAAGTGCTTAATTTTTTTTCCTGCACTAATTCAGTCTTGCACTTTTGGGGAATGAACGTTAACTAAAATTAAATTGCTTTCTTTGCCATTCCTGTATTGCTTCATTTTTGTGGCCTAAACTTTTCTAACAATTAGGGTAGTATAAACATATGAGAAATCGATTAGAGTGAGACTCAGATTTTGATATTAGTCTTAGTCCCACTGCCTATAAGGAATTAGGCAGGGATTCTGACACTGATACAGCCCCATCTGATATATCCAGTGATTGCCACAAGGATATTCGTTTCTGCACTGAGACAACAGTTGTTTCAAGTCTTTGAGAATCAGAGACCTGATCCTTTCCCTGGGCTGTTTATTTGTGGCATTAAATGGAAATCCAGGAGTTCCCTGGTGGCTCAGTGGGTTAAGGACTCAGCATTGTCACTACTGTGACTTGGGTTCAGTCCCTGGCTTGGGAACTTCTGCATGCCATGGGCATGGCCAAAAATAAATAAATAAAATTATTTTTTTAAAAAAGGAAATTTGTGGATCTTTAGAGCTTTTGAGTGCATGAATCGCTTGAGCTCGTTGCCATAATCCAGTTCTCATATTCTTTGTTTCATGGAATGACCTCTTTATTTTTCTTTCAGTTCGAGCCAAGTTGAGGGAGATAGTAGGAGCATCCACAAACTGGAGGTATGCACTCTGCTCATTCGTTCCTCCATCCCTGAAGAGGTGGGCTAGGCTATATTTAGGCTCAGTTGATGGTGCCATTGTGTGAATTGGGGGGAACCCTTTGTTCAGCAGTGGGCTGAGATGTTTTTATTTGGAAGAGAAGATCAACACTCCAACATACTCATCAGCCGATGCATTGTTGTCATAAAATCATGTGATTTACAAGAACTCTACATTTTTCAAAGTGTGTTCAGGTGTATCACCTCACTGATTTTCGGTGAAACTTGTGACATGTTTATGGCATATGTTCCTATTCCTTTTTTGCATATGATATTGAAACTCAGACCTTGAACAGTTAAGTACCAGGATTTGAGACTTGAACCCAAGTTTCCTGGTTTTTCCATTTCATGCAGCTGGACTACTTTATTGCTTCTTGTCAGTTCACAGTTAACCAGGTCTCTCATACAATCTCTCTCAGTATTTCCCTTCTGTAAAATAGGATAATATCCCTCTTGGTGCAGAGAATTTTGAGGCTAAAATGAGATAAAAAGAAAAAGCACAATAACAACAATAATCTATTATTGGCATAAAAATTATCTCACTTTTTATCTCTTTGTACAAAAAATTTCAATTTATTGGAAAGTCAAAAGAATGAATATCTGTGTTTCCACTATCTGAATTGGATGCTTTTGAACAGTTTTCCAGATTTGCCAGTATACATATATTGACTGAACTATATAGGTATTATGGTGCTTCAGCTCCACTTATATTCCAGTACATCTCTAATTAATAAATATATTTTCCTCTGCAACAAATTCAATTGCTACGCACTTCCAGGAAGTAAGATGTTCTTTTAATGAAATTGACAGTAATTCCCTAATAGTACATTATTCATCCATGTTCGGAATTCCTCACATGTTCCCCAAATATCTTTTATAGTTTTTTTTTTTTTGTCTTTTTCTTGGGCCGCACCCACGGCATATGGAGGTTCCCAGGCTAGGGGTCTAATCGCAGCCGTAGCCCCCGGCCTACGCCACAGCAACACGGGATCCGAGCTGCGTCTGCAACCTACACTGTAGCTCACGGCAAGGCCGGATCCTTAACCCGCTGAGCAAGGCCAGGGATCAAACCCGCAACCTCATGGTTCCTAGTCAGATTCGTTAACCACTGAGCCACGACGGGAACTCCTTTTATAGCTTTTTTTAAAAAATCAAGATCCAATAAAGGATTGCATATTGCGTTTGGTATTTATGACTCTTTTGTCTCTCCTAATCTAGAATAATAGTTATTTCTCACTCCTTTTTAACCCCATGAGCCTGATTTTAAAGAGGCCATATGTCTCGTTGAATGTTCCACATTCTGGATTTACCTGGTGACATTTTTTTGGTCCTTTTTTTTTTTAATCTTTGTCTTTTTTTCAGGGTTACACCTGTGGCATATGGAGGTTCTCAGTCCAGGGGTCAAATTGGAGCTGCAGCCACAGGCCTACGCCAGAGCCACAGTAATGCAGGATCTGAGCCGCGTCTGTGACCTGCACCACAGCTCACGGCAACGCTGGATCCTTAACCCACTGAGCAAGGCCAGGGATCGAACCTGCAACCTCATGGTTCCTAGTCGGATTCGTTAACCACTGCGCCACGACGGGAATTCCCTGAATACACATTTTGATGAAGGTGAATATATAGTTCATTTGGGTGTACCTATGTCATTTATAAGTATGTTTTTCTTATCTCCTAGCCTAAGAAATTTTAACAAGTTTTTAATTTCACCAGGTGGCATGGGGGACGGGAGGGAAGGAAAGGGAGATGAGGTAGGCCCAGACCTGCTCTTTCCTCCTTTGATGGTGTCTGACTGGCCTTTTGTCACTGGAGTCGCGGGTTAGTACTGTCCTGAGTTTCATGAAGCTTGTATCCTTTCTTCTCAGAGACCATGTGAAAGCAATGGAGGAACGAAAATTACTGAGTAGTTTTCTGGCTGAGTCACAAAAAGCACTGCCATCTAGGAGAATGAAAGACAGTTACATTGAAGTTCTCTTGCCTTTGGGCAGTCAGCCTGATTTGCGAGAGAAATATTTGACAGTTCAAAACACTGTAAGGTAACACAGCACTATTTTTGTTTGTGTCATTTTTAAAAATTTTATTTCTTTTCTTTATTATAACTTTGGGATATAATTCACACATCATACTGTTCAGTTATTTAGAGCGTGTGATTCTGTGGTTTTTAGTATGTTCAGTGTTGTACAACCATCACCGTAATCAATTTTTAGTAGATATTTATCACCCCACAGTGTGTTACTTTTTAAAATGTTATCATCATGGTTTTCATTTCATCACAGTTTTCTTTATTTCACAGGTTTGGCAGGATTCTTGAGGATCTTGACAGCTTAGGAGGTACTGATATTATTTTAGTATTTTTAAATACATACTTAGAGCAATATCGTGGATCCTCTGGCTAGAAATAATCTTTTTATTCTTTAACTTGCACAAATGAATACATTCTAAAAGAGTAGAAAAAGAAGGACATCTACTACTTTTGAATTATCATTATTATTTAATTAAATTTACCAAAGAGTTGGAGAGGACAAAGAATTGTTCTTCCTTGGATCATGTGAGAGGATGTTGCTGATACAGTGCACATCACCGCCATATATTTTCACGTGTATTTCTCAGAAACAAGGACATTCTCCTTCATAACCACAATACAGCCTTCAAAATCAAATTAACTTAGTCTAGTCTTCAGACTCCATTCAGCTTTGGCCAGAAGTCCTTTATAGCAGACTGCCAGTTCTGAATCACATACTGCATTTAGTTGTTGTGTCAGAGATAGTTCTTCAGTCTTTTCCTGACTTTCATGACCTTGACACTTTGGAAGGTTATGGACCAGTTCTTTGGTGGAATTTCTCTCACTTTAGGTTTGTTTTTTAATATTTTATTGGAGAAGAGTTGACTTACAAAGTTGTGTTAATTTCAGGTATTTAGCAAAGTTGATAAGGTATACATATATCCACTCCTTTTCAGTTTCTTCTCCCATACAGGTTATTACACAGTATTGAGAAAATTTCCCCGTGCTATACAGTAGGTTCTTGTCACCCATCTGTTTTATGTATAGTGGTGTGTATATATCTATCCCAACCCCCTAATTTATCCCCCCCAACGTTTCCCCTTTGGTGACCGTAAATTTGGTTTCTAAGTCTTTGAGTCTGTTTTTGTTTCGTAAGTTCTTTTGTATCATTTCTATTAGATTACATGTATTAATGATCTTATATGATATTTTCTCTTTCTGACTTCATTTATTATGATAATTTCTAGATCCACCCATGTTGCTGCAAATGGCATTATTTCTTTTCTTTTTATGGCTGAGTAGTATTCCATTGTGTATATGTACCACACCTTGGTCCAATCTTCTGTTGATGGGCATTTAGTTTTGCTTGCATGTCTTGGCTATTGGAAATAGTGCTGCAGTGAATACTGGGGTGCATGTATCCTTTTGAATTATGTTTTCCTCCAGAGAGATGCCTAGGAGTGGGATTCCTGGATATGTAGTAGTTCTATATTTAGTTTTCTAAGGAACCTCCATACTGTTCTCCATAGTGGTACCAATTTACATTCCCACCAACAGTGTAGGAGGGTTCCTTTTTCTCCACACCCTCTCCAGCATTTATTATTTGTGAACTTTTTTTTTTTTTTGCCTTTTTGTCATTTTAGGGCCGCATCCGCGGCATGTGGAGGTTCCCAGGCTAGGGGTCTAATCGGAGCTGTAGCCACTGGCCTACGCCGCAGCCACAGCAATGCAGGATCCGAGCCGCGTCTGCGACCTACACCACAGCTCACGGCAACGCCGGATCCTTAACCCACTGAGCAGGGCCAGGGATCGAACCCGCAACCTCATGGTTCCTAGTCGGATTCGTTAACCACTGCGCCATGACGGGAACTCCTGTTTGTGAACTTTTTGATGATGGCCATTCCGACCGATGTGAGGTGTTTGGGTTTGTTTGATGCTTCCCCAGTATTAGATTCAGGACTTGCATCTTTGGCAGGAGTGTCACAGAAAGGATGCTGTGTTTTTGTTGCATCTTATCAAGTGCTGCATAATTCTAATTTGCCCATTACTGTAATGTTAACTTTGATTCGTTGATGAAGATGATGTCTGCCAGGCTTCTTTGCTGTAAAATTATTCTTTTCCTCATTGTAATTAATAAATACCTTGTAGGGAGGTACTTTGAGGCTTTGTAAATATCCCATTCCTCATCAGACTTTTATCAATTATTTTAAAATCGGTATGGACTCAGGGATTCCTCTTTTACTGAATGGATTATAATACATTTCTATCATCTATTTTTATGATCAAACTGTCCCAGAACTGTTCCAGTTCCTTCACGGTGGCTTCTGCAATTGTTTTTCTGGATATGTACCTATCTTTCTTTGAGCACTTCCTCACTTTCTGGCACTTTCTAGGCTCATTGGTGATTTCCCTGCTCTAGCCCTGGAATCAGCCAAATCTCTAAGGAACCCTGGTACTTTTTAATGGATATTTAGAAATCAAGATCTGGGGCACTGAAAGTGGACGGTCCGGGGAATATATGTACATACATGTACGTTCGTATCTATGCCTGCCTGCCCTTCTCCCTTTCTTTCTCTCTCTCCCTCTTTCTTTCTACCTACCTACCTATCAGAATCCTGGGTTTGTGCTGGTAGTTCCATTTTTTTTTTCTTTTTAGGTCTGCACCCTCGGCATATGGAGGCTCCCAGGCTAGGGGTCGAATTGGAGCTACAGCTGCTGGCCTACACCACAGCCATAGCAATGCAGGATTCTTAACCTGCTGAGTGGAGGCCAGGGATCAAACCTGCAAGCTCATGGTTCCTAGTTGGATTCGTTTCCGATGTGCCACGACAGGAACTCCTAGTTTCAATTCTAATTCAACCACAGATTCACTCCATTTTTTTTTTTTTTAGGGCCACACCCACAGCATATGTAAGTCTCCAGGCTAGGAGTCAAATCAGAGTTGCAGCTGATGGCCCTACACCACAGTAACATCAGATCTGTGTTGCATCTGCCACTTACACCACAACTTGTGACAATGCCAGATCCTTGACCCACTGAGCGAGGCCAGGGACCAAATCCACATCCTCACGAACACATTGTCAGGTTCTTAACCCACTGAGCCCCCATGGGAATGCCCATTTATTCTTTCCTTTTCCTTTTTTTTTTGCTTTTTAGGGCCACACCTGCGGCATATGGAGGTTCCCAGGCTAGGGTTCTACCTGCAACTACAGCTGCTAGCCTACAGCCACGTCAGATCCGAGCCACGTCTGCAACCTACACCACAGCTCATGGCAGCGCCAGATCCTTAACCCACTGAGCGAGGCCAGGGATCGAACCCGCAACTTCATCGTTCCTAGTCAGATTCGTTTCCGCTGCACCGTGACGGGAACTCCGGGAATGCCCATTTATTCTTAATTCCTCCTTTTCACATTTTTAAATCCCTTCTCCAGCTGGCTCCATTATATGTAATACATTTACTTACTTGATCACTCCCCTTGGATTTAGCCAGTTACATATAACTGCCACTCAAAACCCTCATGGATGTTTCCCTCATCTCCGTGGGGTTCTGCCCCATACCAAGTCCCTTTTTGCAGGTCACGCTCCTCATTGTGCTCAGGCTGCAGTGTGCTGGGCCACTGTTCTCATTGCCTGTTTGCACATGCTCCAGACCGCGCTTGGGCTTTGGCACCTGACTCTGGGCTGTCTTGCTTGCACCTGCCTGATGGCTTTTGGACTGAACTGTTAGGCAAGGGCTTAAAGAAAAGCTCTAATAATCTTTAAAATAGAATCATAGGTCCATTGTTAGGCTTACACCTAGCTACATTTTTCTTGAGATTAAATAAACCTGGTTTAAAATTCTTACTGGCCTTTAAAAAAAAAATCTCACACACACACACACATTTACTTGACTTTGGTTTACTTAGGTGTCGCTGCATGCACAAAGTCCCCTGCCCCTACTCTGTTTTCCTCATTACCTCCTGTTGATGGCCAGCCCCTTTCACCTGTTCCCTTGAGCCTATTTCTTCCATTTCTTCAGGGAACTTGCTTTATCAGGTGTGCTTTCTCTCTCATATCTTGGACCTTTTCTCACCTTCACTCTTGCCTCAACTTGTAAACATATGTAAGGCTCTTCCATCTTACAGTGAAAAATAGTTGAAATCCCTTTTCCTTATAGCACTCTCAAACTGTCTTTGTCTTTCATTTCAGAGCTAGCCTTCTGGAAAGAATTGGAAGAAATCATTTGCCCATTGCCTCCATCTCTTGCTCTCCTGTTATTTCCCAGTCTGCCATGTTCCAGCTTTGCCTCAGTGTTGTTGAGCTGCTCGTACCAAGCTCTCCATGCCCCCCTTATTGCACGATCTCACAGGGGCTTCTCTGGGTTTACCTGACTCCCTTCGTGGCTCCTAATACTGTCGAACTCCCCCTTGCGTTTTGGTGACCTTTCTCCTCCTCTCAGCCTGCTCCTTCCTGGACTCCTTTGTAGGCTCCTTTTTCTCTGTCGGTCCCTTAAATGTCTCTTATCTCCAGAGTTTTGTCTTCTGCCCTTTTTTGTTGTCACCTGCACTTTTTAATATTCTCCTTTGCTCCCAGTGCTTCCATTGCTCTCAGTGTGTGGAATACTTAGGAAGCTACATTTCCTGGCCTGCTTTGGTGAGTTGCAGGCCAGTTTGTCCTCCTGCCTACTGGATATATTCATTTGGATGTGCCATGGGCTTTTCGAATTCAACCTGTCGAAGGTAGCCCATTCTGCTCTCCCTGTATTGTATTCTCTTTCTCTGTGACTGGTACGCTGTCCTCATTCATACAAGTTAGAAACCTGAGTTTATTCAAGTCTTATCAAACCTGCCTTCTTCTTAGCTCTTTTCTCTTCATTTCCACCAATGGATCTTTTCTTCTCTTCATTTCCACTAATGTTGCCTTAGGTCAGACACATATGATTTCGGGGTGCCACAAAGGTTTTTAAATGGAATTATTTGCTTTTTGCCCCTTATTTCCGCCATATACCCTTTAGCAGGTGCATAGGTGGAAGGATTTATTTTTACTTAGCAAATATATTTGGAGGACAGAACCTGTCTTGAGGATTGACAATACAAAATTTTTTTTTTTTTTTGTCTTTTTGCCTTATCTAGAGCCTCACCTGTGGCATATGGAGGTTCCCAGGCTAGGGGTCTAATAGGAGCTGTAGCTGCCGGCCTTCACCACAGCCACAGCAACGTGGGATCCGAGCCGCGTCTGCAACCTACACCACAGCTCACGGCAACGCCAGATCCTTAACCCACTGAGCAAGGCCAGGGATCGAACCCGCAATCTCATGGTTCCTAGTTGGATTCGTTAACCACTGAGCCACGACGGGAACTCTGACAATACAAATTTGAATGAATCATAGGGAAAGTAGGGAGGCCACTAAAAAAATGCGGTACGGTTTTAAATGAGTTGATATTTGTAAGTTGCATAGAACCATGCTTGGTACATATAAATGCTCGCTGAAATATGGAAAGTGTGCAGATAACCACAAGGTGGTGTAGTAACTGAGGATGTTATGGGAAAGGAGGGATAACTCTGAGTGAAGTAATGCTTCATGATTAGGAAAGAGTTCGGAGGAAAGAGATAGCTGAATCCTTGTGATTTATTTCTCTTTTGAAGATGGTTGATGCTCTGAGACTCATGTGCTGGGCCCTTTTTCCGATTTAGGCACTGTGTCTCTGTTGAGTGGTAGTGGTTGCCCTAGTGGATCTGGGCTTTGGGCGTCTGTTTCCTCCCCAGATCTAAAATGGAGCACACAGTCAGATTAGAGGATCCCCAGATCTCTTCACTGTCTAAGTCTTTGATTCTAGGGTAAGACCACTACTGGAATATGGGGGGGTTTAGGTCTTCAAAACCAGATAAGACTTTTTATAGATTTCAGGGAATAAATTGTGAATGTTAAAAAATAAATTTGCTTTTCCTTGATTTGGTTCTCTTCTATTTTCCTACAGTTCTTATTTGTTACACGCACACCAAAATTCACTCAGTTAAGATGTCTCCTTTATCAATAGTTACAGCCCTGGTGGACAAGATTGGTAAGTAGTATTATTTTCTTTGCATTTTTAGAATTTTTAGTAATTACAAAATATTACTTAGAGTAAATATTTTCCTTTATGGGGAGTTTTTATGTATATATCTGCAAATGAAAATGTCTAGAATGCAATATACAAGATATTTATTATACTTATCTTTGGGTAGAAGGGTTTTGCATGATTCCACTTTTAGTTTTTAGATTCTTTGAATTGTCTGACTTTTCAAAAAGACATACAGATTTCTTTTGTATGCTAAAAGAGTTATTTTTAGTTCTTAAGACAAAAAAGAAATATGGTGGAATTTGCCAAAATTTCAAATGAAAAATGAAATTGTCCACTTACAGTACAGAAAATTTGGAGTATGGTTTGGGCTCAGATTGATTTTTTTGTTTTTGTAGATATGTGTAAGAAGAGCTTAAGTCCAGAACAGGACATCAAGTTCAGTGGCCACGTTAGTTGGGTTGGGAACACATCCATGGAAGTGAAGATGCAAATGTTCCAGGTGTGTCTGTGCTCGAAGATTGCTCCCTTGTTCCAATACAATCAGCTGGTCTCAGTGAAAGAAAAGTTTATTTACCTGTCTATCCATAGACAGGTATATAGCTCACCCACTTACACAGAAAAACAGTTCAGGAGTTCCTGTTGTGACTCAGTGAAAATGAACCCAACTAGGATCCATGAGGATGTGGGTTTGATCCCTGGCCTCATTCGGTGGGTTAAGGATCTGGCATTGCCGTGAGCTGTGGTGTAGGTCGCATACACGGCTCAGATCCTGAGTTGCTGTGACTGTGGCGAAGTCTGGCACCTGCAGCTCCGATTCGACCAATAGCCCTGGCTACTTCCATATGCCACATGTGCGGCCCTAAAAAGCAAAACAAAACAAAACAAACAAACAAAAAAACTGTTCATGTCATACAGTTACGTGTCATCACATTAATATCCTCCTCCTGGACAAAGACTGACACATTATTTGGTGTTTATGTTTAGTGTTTATTACTTTCAAAACATATATAGCTCCATGTTAAGGTCCTTGTTTTTGGTTTTGCCCCAGAGAATTTCACAGCAGTCTGAGTTTTGTTAAGCATGATTGAGATTGGTCACTGTTAGTTTCCCAGGACTGCTGTAACAAGTACCACAAACCAGGTGGCTTAAAACAACAGAAATTACTTGTCTTTCTGTCTTCGAAGGCTAGAAATCCAAAATCATGGTCCCCACAGGGCCATGGTCCCTCTAAACCTGCAAGGGAGATGCCTTCTTTGTTTCTTCCTAGCTTCCGGTGGTTTGATGGCTCTTTGGTGTTCTTTGCCTTGTAGCCAACACTTCACCCTCTTCCTCCTTCCTCACATAGCATTTGTGTCTTGTGTGTCTGTGTTTCTTCTCTCTCTTTTTTCTTTTTAGGACTGCAGCCACGGCATATGGAGGTTCCCAGGCTAGGGGTTGAATCGAAGCTGCAGCCACTGGCCTACGCCGCAGCCACAGCAATGCCAGATCTGAGCCAAGTCTGCGACCTACAGCTCAGCTCACGGCAATGCTGGATCGTTAACCTACTGAGCGAGGCCAGGGATTGAACCTGCATCCTCATGGATACTAGTTGGGTTCCTAACCCACTGAGCCATGATGGGAAGGCCTTGAATGATCTTTTTTATTCCAGAGAGGAAGCTTGGCAATAAGATGCTCTGCTTCTGGTTTGGCTCAGACATAGGTTCACATCTAGCTTTACTGTTTATGGGCAAATTACTTGCCTTCTCTGAGCTTCTGTTTTGTCACCATTAATCAAATGTTGGTAATATTAATTTATTGTGATTACTGTGGAGATGGTCCCAAGTCTCTCTTCTGGGCCTGACCTTCATACCCGCCTTTCAGGGTTCCTGTTAGATCTCTCCCCACGTGTGCTCTTGCTACCCTCCAGTCCAGTGTGGTCCAGACTGAGTGCCTCCTGATCCTCCTTTGGTTTCCCGTTTGCCACCCTCCTGTTTCTCCCAGCTTTAATTTTCCCCTTTCCTGTGCAGCCTTTTGTGAAGTCTTGCACATTCATCACCCACAGCTACTTTCCAGAATCCTTTTTCCCCCTTCCGCTTGGCCTCTGTGTTTCATTCAAGCCCTCACTGGCTCTTGTGTGAGTACCTTAGCTGCCTTTTAATTACTCTGCCTGCCTGTAGTCTGTTCTCTCTGTTAATTTTACACATTTCTACTAGGTAGATCTTCCATAGCCCATCCTCATTTGCATCACTTCCCTTCTCAAAAACCTTCAGGGACCATTATCTGCAGATCAAACTAGTTAGGACTAGTTAGGATCTGAGGTGTTCCATAAACTAGTACCAACCTACCTTTGCAACTATATTCCCTCCAACTTACCATTTACATACCTTTCCAGAGCTCACCGCTGGAGACCTGGAGCATCCTAAGAGTAGGGAGTTGACCATCTTGCATTGCCAATGCTTGGCACTAGTAGGTGTTCATGATAATAAACCAAAATGTAAATAGTAGGTGCATGAGTGAGTGTCCTGGCTTACACTTTTCCCTTGGCCGGGATTCCATTAGCTCTGGCTCCGTGGCTTCTGAGTCACTTCATTCTTGACTCCTTCCCTGATCCTTTGAGCTCATAGTACCTGTTCCTTCCCCCGCCATCTTCCTCAGTTCCTTCCTCTGACCCTCTCTCCTGGCACATGCTGTTCTCTGCCCTACAGAGCTGTGTGCGAACATGTCCTTTCTCCTCCACTAGGCTGTGCGCGCCTCAACAACGGGACCTGTCTGTGAGTCCCCCAGCCCGCTGCCTGAGAGCTGTTCTTTTAATGTTCACTTAGCAGTGATTTATTGAGTGCCTAGTTTGTGCTCCATATGTAGCAATGAGTCAAACAGGAAGTTCCGTTCTCTTGGAGTTCACATTCTAGTAGTGCTAAGTAGTTACTCACCTCAGTTCATTCGTCGGCAGTCATTGATCAGGTATCTACTACATGCCAGGCTTTGTGCCAAGTGCTGGGGTAGAAATGTCAGTAAAAATGGTCTTTGTCCCCAAGGAGCTCTTGGTGCAGTAGGGAGACAGGCACATAAATAAATGACTATGATAGCGCGTAATAAGTATTACACATTATTTCTCAACAGGGACACTTTTGGCATTGTGTGTCGGAATATTCTGTGTTCTGCAGGACCATCCCCTGCATTATGAGGTGTTTGGCTCTTTGGTTACCCTTGCTGTACTGCTAATGTCCCCCAACTCATGTGATAACCATAAGCAGCCCTGCATGTTTCCACATGCCCATAGGGGATGACATCCTTCTCTCTTATGTTGAGAACCGCTGTCAAGGAGAGGACTTTGTTTCCACTTAGGTGGCAAACAAAGGAGGGAATGATGAGCTCTGCTTGGGGAGGAGGGCTGGTGGGGGAGGGGAAGCATCTTGAGGAATGCAGCCCTGGCCTTGAGGAAGGCATGGCATGGGCATGGAGTTGAGGTGTTCAGGTGACAACAGGGGACATTCCAGGACCTCCAAGTTGTGAGCTGTGGCTAGAGAAAAAGGTGCAGGCCTGAGGGGAGTGTTTGGTGAACCACTAGAAAGGAATCTTGGCCCTGTTGTGGAGGCTTTATCTACAGTGCCAGCAGGCTTAGACCGGATGCTGGGAGGGAGGAGCAACTCTTGAAAGGTTTGAACACAGCAGGGACATGGGAAGATTGGTGGGACTTCCCACAGTCCGGGGGAAGGCAAGAAGGGCCTCAACAGGCAGTGGTGATGAGGACTAGTGATGAGGCTTGTTGAGAATGAAACCAGCTGTACCCTCAGGTTATGACCCGACTTTGTGTTAAGACTTTCCTGGAAGGAGAGACTTCTAGGGAATAAAAAATAGCCAAAATTTCAATGGCCTGCGCATTGTAAATATTTAGCTTATTCCACAGAATTCTCACTGATCTTACTCCTTCTTGGGATCCCCTGTGCAAGTCTAAGGAAACGCTTCGTGGTAGTTGGCCCCCTTGAATTCCCTGAGAATGCGAGTATCTGGGAGGGTGGTGGGAGGGCCATTGTGAGGACAGGTCGGCCTGAAGAAAGCCAGAGTTCTGCAAGATGCAGGACATCTGACTGATGGTGACACAAAGGTCCCTCTGTGACCCTCGCCCTTGGGTCCCAGTCATGACCAGCTCCAAGGCCCAGAGTTTGTTCCCTTTCCAGCACTTCTCACACTGTGCACGGTTTGGGTTTTGGGGTGTCTCTCTCCTCAGCTATGCCACAGGTTCCTTGGTCTTGCTGTCATCACACCAAACCCCCGAGCCTAGCTGTGTGCCTGGCCTCTCAGCTGATGGTGGTCAGTGAATCAACCTTTGTTTCTAATGTCTGCCTTCCGCAAAGCACGCACGATGCCTGTTAGGACTGTAGCAGGTCTTCCTATAATAAATGTGTTTCTTACATCTGCATTTTCTTTCGTTTCTTCTCTAGTTACATGACAATGAATTTTTTCCTGTTTTGGGTGCGACATTTGTCATGGTGGCTCGTGATTCTGAAAATAAACGGTAATTGCTGTTTTTTTCCTAATTTTTTATTTTGAAAAATATCAAAGATACATACAACTGGAGAGAAGACATTAATGAATTTTTAGATGCTGTCACCTAGACTTAAGGCTTTTAACATTTTTCCCATATTTGCTGCTTCTGTTTTTTTAAAAGTGTATTATTTTCTTTATAATATTTTAAAGCAAATCCTAGACATAATGACATTTCACCCCTGATTACTTTAGTATAGCTGTCACTTTAAAAATGAGGATATTATCTTAAATAACTATATTACCATTAGCACACTTAACAGAAATAATAGTCCTTAATATATTTTATTTTATTTTTATTTTATTATTATTATTATTATTATTATTTTGCCTTTTGTCATTTTAGGGCTGCACCTGCAGCATGTGGAGGTTCTCAGGCTAGGGGTCTAATCGGAGCTACAGCTGCCGGCCTATGCCACAGCCACAGCAACGTGGGATCCGAGCCGCATCTGCAACCTACACCACAGCTCATGGCAACACCAGATCCTTAACCCACTGAGCGAAGCCAGGGATTGAACCCACAACCTCCTAGTCGGATTTGTTTCCGCCGAGCCACGACGGGAACACCCTAATATATTTTAATAGCCAGTTCATACTCAGTTTTCCTCAAATATCTTTTTAACGATTTATTCAAATTGGGATCCAAACAAGGTTCACAAATTACATTTGATTTTTATGTCTTTTAAGTCTATTTTTTGTTAACAACTTTATTGTGATATAATTCACATACCATACAATTCACCCATTGAAAGTGTACATTTTAATGGCTCTTAGTATATTCATAGAATTGTTCAATCTCTTCAGTCTGTTTTAATCCAGAATAGTTGCGTGTCCACCCTGTCTCCTTATCCTCTCATATCATTAACTTGTTGAAAGGCCTGATTGATTGTTCTACACAATGTCCTACTGTCTGGGTATATCTCATTGCTTGCTTGTGGTATTTTTTTTTTTACTTTACTATCCCTACTATTTTCTATAAATTGAAGGTGGATCTAAAGCCTTGATTAGGTTTGAATTTCACCTATTTGGTGAGAACACCTTGTAGGTCCTGCTCTCTCTGTATCTCAACACAGATTGCATCCTGTCAGGAGGTACAGATTGTCCCACTTACAGTAATGCCAAGATTGAAGCATGGATTCAAGTAGCAACAGACTGATCTTTCCAGTGTGTAGTGCACTTTATCCTCTTCCAATCAGCAATAATGTACGGGTGCAGTATAGAACAAGGTGTATCCAGAGTATACTTTGTCATCTTTGGAACAGTTACTTCCCCATCAATCTTTCTCCAGTGCTTTTAATGTCCACTGCTGATCACTGCTTTAATCATTTTCATTGGAAGGTGTGAAATAATACTCAAATCCTGTCATTATTTCTATATTTACTAGCTAGAGATCTATAACAAAGAGTTTTCCCTTATCAACTAGGGCAGTTTGTTTTGTAAAGGAAAGTCAGGATCATTGTTTCATTCTTGCCTTTATTTCTACATTTATTAGTTGTGATGACATAGTTTTTCTACTTTTTTGGCTTTTAAAAAACTATCATTGTAAGTTCATGGATTTTTAATACAGTAAATGTATTTCAATAAATTGTAACCATCGTTCTTCTTGTTCACTGTGTACATCTTTGGTCAGTGGGAGCTCCTTTAAGCTGGCACCTGTGGTAACCTCTTCTGACATTTCCCAGTTAGTCTTTGATAATTTGCTGCTCTTTGGAGCACTGAGATATCTTGGTCTCATCCTATACATTTCCTGCCCCAGGCCTAGAATCAACCAGTTTGTCCCCAGCTGTTGCATTGTAATTTACGAGCAGCCATTTTGTTTCCATTTTTGTTTCATCAAACCTTTAGATTCTAGCACAGTGAAATACTATCCGTTTTCACAGGGTTTTATTTTGAAAAATTTGATACCTACAGAAATGTAGAAAGAACAAGACAATTAGTACCCATATACCCTGCACCTAAATTCACCAAGTAACTTTTTACCACATTTACCTTTCTCAATAAATACAAACATATACACTGCACTCCCCCCAGAATGGTTTCAAAGTAAATTTGTGGCTACTTCACTCGTAAATAATTCAGCATTTTCTCCTAAGAATAAGGTGATTCTCCTACATAACTTCTGTGTCTTTACTATATCCAAGAAATTTAACAGTGATACATTTATATTATCTAATACATGATCCATAGTCGGACTTTGTCACTTGTCCCTTAAATATTCTTTATAGCCTTTTCCTCTGAGTCAGGATGTGATTAAGGACTACATATTCTATATGGTTATCATGTTTCTTTAAAATAAATCCCTTGCCAAACAATTCTGACTAGTATCCATGAGGTCGCAGGTTCAATCCCTGGCCTCACTCAGTGGGTTAAGGATCCGGCATTGCCATGAGCCGTGGTGTAGGTCGTAGATGTAGCTCGGATCTGGCATTGCTGTGGCTGTGGTGTAGGCCAGCGGCTACAGCTTTGGTTGGACCCTTAGCCTGGGAACCTCCATATGCTGCAGATGCAGCCCTAAAAAAACAAATAAATAAAATAAATCCCTTGCCACTTTCTGTCTTTTTTAAGAGATTTTTAGTTTTTCCATTATAGTTGATTTACAGTGTTTTGTCAGTTTCTACTGTATAGCAAAGTGACCCAGTCACACACACACATATACATTCTTTTTCTCACGTCATTCTCCATCATGTTCCATCACAAGTGACTAGATACAGTGCCATTTTTCTGTCTTTTAAGATGTTGACTTAGAATCCAGGCCAGTGGTCTTACAGAATACTCTGCAACCTATTTTTTATTTTATTTTATTTTTTTGCTTTTTTAAGGCCACACCCGAGGCATATGGAGGTTCCCAGGCTAGGGATCGAATCGGAGCTACAGCTGCCGGCCTACGCCACAGTCACAGCAACGCCAGATCTGAGCCGCGTCTGTGACCTACACCACAGCTCACAGCAACGCCGGATCGTTAACCCACTGAGCAAGGCCAGGGATTGAACCCGCAACCTCGTGGTTCTTAGTCAGATTCATTAACTGCTATGCCACAGTGGGAACTCCTCTGCAACCTATTTTTGATTGTTTCCTCATAATTTGAATCAGGTGAAACATTTTGTCAGTGGCTCCATCCTTTTTACAATGTGAACTTTCTAGAGTAAAGTTAAGTCTATAACCAGAAGGCTCCCCTAATTGTTCCTGGGTTCTTACGTGAAGCAGTCAGTGGGCGTACCCAAAACGAACATCTTCAGTTTTTACTGTAGGTATTGGCATGTCACATTTTTTCTTTTCTTTTTTTTCTCTTTAGGCCGGCATTTGTAAATCCACTCATTCTTGAGAGCCCAGAGGAAGAAGAGCTCTTCAGACAAGGAGAATGTATATTAGTTTGTTCATAATAAGATAGAATTTAGAGTCACATTAATTGTACTGCAGAGGAGATTATTTAAAAGTATGTATGGACTCCTCATACCAGTCCATGGTATTTTTTTGTTCCACAGTGTCTATACTTTAAACAGTTTTATTGATCATATAATATTAAGTGAAATAATTTTTATCATTTTTAATGAAGTGGGAAATATATCTTAATGAAATAGCTGCTGGTTGGGGCTCTCGGTCAGTATGATAATAAGTGTCTCATACTGAGGTGATAAGATTTCCATCTGAAAGCAAAGAGTGACTGAAAGTTTTATGTAGCCTCAGCAGCCTTCTCTGAAACATCGTTACAATTTCCAGTGGGCTGTTTGAAATCAGGAAGTTCTGTGTTTATAGGCTCCCAGAGAGCCCAGGTCAGGAACCCAGTGCTGTAGCGTGGCCCCCCCCCGATCATAACTCCTTCTTGTCCCCTGATCCAGTGAACAAGGGGAGAAGGGTTGCCTTCAGCTCTGCATCGCTACTGAAAATGGCTCCCACTGCTGAGGAGAGGACATCCATACATGACCTGTTTCTTAGCACGCTGGATCCAAAGTAAGTTAGAATGGCGAGATTCCAGGTTGGGAAAGCATCTAAACCTTGGCCTTCTCCAGAGCTCCACTTCCTTGAACATATTGGGAGTTGTTTGTAAATATATTACTTTTCAACAGCAGAACCATGTCACTGACAGGGTTTACTCAATCTTCATTTGTACAGGACTATAAGCTTTCGAAGTCGAGTTTTGCCTCCTAATGCTGTGTGGATGGAGAATTCAAAACTGAAGAGCTTGGATATTTGCCACCCTCAGGTATTGGAACTTAGTGAAAAGTCTTATAAACAGGATCACTTGGACTCATGACTCTGACCTGAACTTTGACACACCTTACAATCGACCTCTCTGTCTTCTCTTTTTTCCGTAGATTTGGATGGTCACAAGTTTGTATTTATTAATATTTTATGTCCTATAGGAGCGGAATATTTTCAACCGAATCTTTGGTGGCTTCCTTATGAGGAAAGCGTATGAACTTGGATGGGCTACTGCTTGTAACTTCGGGTGAGTTAGATTAAAGGTAGTCGTAACTTCTGAGAAGCCAGTTACACTACCTTACTCAGTGAAACATTTTGGACCAGTCTGGATGTGTTTGGGAACATATTGTGTTTTTAAATAAATACCACACTGGTACCAGGTGGGTTTGATCTTGGTTTTAGAGGGCTCTTGCTCTGACTTTGTCAGTTGGTGCATTAAAGGCCTGCTGGGAGAAAAGGGTGATGATGTGCAGAAGAGAGAAAGAAGATAGAATGATTTTGGCACTGATCCGGTCACAGGGGCATGTCTTACCATTCCTCACTGATATTATTTCCTCCTTATTGAGGTTTATTCTTTGATCACGTAAAGTTTGCTTTAGCTGATTGTTAGGAAAAAAACAGATCATGTGAATTTTGCAGTTGACCCTAAGTATTGTCTTTCCCTAACAGTGGTTCCCGACCGTTTATAGTAGCTGTGGATGATATTATGTTTCAGAAACCTGTTGAGGTTGGATCATTGTTATTTCTTTCTTCACAGGTAGGTGTGTGATGAGAGGTAAAATACATTTTTTTTGAAAATTATTTGGCCTTAGAGGTTTTGATACTCCAAAGCCACTATTTCTCTTCTGTTTTCTTACCCCTTGTGAATGCAGTTGACTGATTAGCGTGTCTATCATCTCTTAGGTTTGCTTTACTCAGGAGAATTACATTCAAGTCAGAGTACACAGTGAGGTGGCCTCTCTTCGGGATAAAGAGCATATGACCACCAATGTTTTTCATTTCACCTTCATGTCAGAAAAAGAAGTGCCCTTGGTTTTCCCCAGAACATACGGAGGTAAGCAGCAATGACTGTTTGTCCCTAATGAGGGGAACTTTTAAAGAAATTTTTCTCCTTTTAAATTCTTGTAAGAAGTACTCTGATTCCCGTCAGCATGAGACACATGTCCTTAGGGGATTGTGCTTTTGAGGGCCAGGGTGCCTTGTGGCCCTTAGGTGGCCATTGCTGCTCTGGCCACCTGGTCGTTGACTGAAAGGCTGGTGCCAGTGGAAAGCAGTCACTGGTGGTCAGGACCAGTCCAGAGGCCCGGAGTCGAGGCCCACTCCCTGGGGAATGTTGTCCACTCCCTGGCTCAGCAGTGCACGCCTGGCGCCGATTTGGCTTTCTCACTGCTGTCCCTCTGTTCCCAGGTGGTCTTGGTTTGTACAGTGATTTGCTAAAGTACTGCAGTTTTCTCCAGGGCACCCTCTCTTGTGTTCCAGAGTCCATGCTGTATTTAGATGGACAGCGGCATTTCAACTCTATGCACTTACCAGTGACCCTGAAATAGGACTACCACGTGGAGCCCTAGGAAGACCACGCTTGTTGAAGACCAGTGCCGGGCGGCAACACAGTGCCTGATGAAGGCCTGAGCAAGTGTATTGGTTTAAGGGTTTATTCTTATTCTTCCTAGAGAAGAATGTATTCAGCTTTTAGGATGATCAGAAGAGTGGAACGAGAGAATGGCTGGGTGGGGGCAGAATGAAAAAGAGTTATTAAATAATAAATACTTTAAAGATTTTTTTTTTTTGGGTCTTTTAGGGCCGTTCCTGTGACATAAGGAAGTTCCACGTTAGGGATCAAATCAGAACAGCTATAGGCTTACATCACAGTTAGAGCAATGTGGGGTCTGAGCCACCTGTGATCTACACCACAGCTTGCAGCAACACCAGATTCTTAACCCACTGAGCGAGGCCAGCGATTGAACCCGCATTCTCATGGATGCTAGTCAGGTTCATTATTGCTGAGCCATGATGGGAACTCTTCAAGACATTTTATTTATTTATTTGTTTGTTTTGCTTTTTTAGAACAACCCCCCCCCCACCTGCAGCATATGGAGGTTCCCAAGCTAGGGGTCTAATCGGAGCTGTAGCTGCCGATCTGCACCACAGCCATAGCAACACCAGATCCAAGCCGCGTCTGCGGCCTACACCACAGCTCACGGCAACACTGGATCCTTAACCCACTGAGCGAGGCCAGGGATCGAACCCGAGTCCTCATGGATGCTAGTTGGGTTCGTTAACCTCTGAGCCATGACTGGAACTCTCTCTTTAAGACATTTTAAATTGTGAAACTACCGTGTTGCCTCCTGTCTGCTTAGGAAACTAAGGCTGAGTGCCTTTTTGTGCAACTGGACACATTCTTTTCTTACACATATTGCAACCTTCAATCAACACATTTTCCCCCCAAGGCATTTGGAGGGCGTTCTTTAAAACTAATCTTTGCTGCAGTTCACCTGTGTTTAAATCCTATCCACCATGTATGATTCCTTTGTATTTTTGTCTCTTCTGTTTCCCAGCTTCTGTTACTAGCAGAGGCTAGAAAAGTTGGAGTGAAAGGATTCAACAACAAATAAAGCACTTGTAAAGATTTGTGGGAAGCTTTAGATCTAAAACCATACCAAAAGGAGTTGTTCTCACGTGGTCTAGGTGAGGCGACACAGGCCCAACTGTTCATTCCATTCTCGTGACAGCTCTTCAGCATCCTCTGCTAGGGCCTGGGCAGAATATATATAATTACAGAACATGAGCAGTAATAATAACAACTGCTTATGCTTATGGAGCACATGTGGTGTGCTAGGCACTCTCAAGCACTTAGCATGTATTAGCCCATTTTCTTCTTCCACCAGCAGTTTGAGGGAGGTGATATAACCCACTCATAGGGCTTGGTCACTCAGGAATCTGAATCAGAGTGGTTAAGTTACTTGCTCAAGCTCCTAACTAGTAGGTCATGGTGCTGGGATTCAGAATCAGGCAGTATGGGGCCAAAGTGCTGCTTTCTGGGACTATAGCAAGGAAGGCCATACCCACTATCACTGTGCCACCCAGCACCCCAAAGGGAGGGTTCTGATGAGTCCGCAGCCAAGACCCAGTTTCTTTGACAGGATGGGAAGTTGATCAAGTTCAGAAGAGAGAAAAACCAGGCTGCACAAAGGAATAAAGTCATCTCTGCAAAGGTGTTCCCAGGAAGGAATCAACCTTGAGTGTGGGTTCTTGGTCAGTGGTTACAAACTTGGCTTTGTCTCAGAATTGCTTGGAGTGCTTTTAAATGTTTTTGTAATTTTTTTTGTATTATTATTATCACTTTTTTTGCTTTTTAGGGCCACACCCGCGGCATATGGAGGTTCCCAGGCTAGGGGTCAAATCCGAGCTACAGCTGCTGGCCTACACCACAGCCACAGCAATGCCAGATCCAAGCCGCATCTGCAACCTACACCACAGCTCACGGCAACGCCGGATCCTTAACCCACTGAGCAAGGCCAGGGATCGAACCTACAACCTCATTGTTCCTAGTCGGATTCATTAACCACTGTGCCACAATGGGAACTCCTAAATGTTATTGTGTTGATTTAATGTTCATTGAGACCATAGTTAATATGAAAAAGCTCTTTTGGCATAAATAGTCACGAGAACAAACACAACTCTGGAGGTGTGCAGTTTGACTCATGGAATCCGGTGTGTCCTACGCTCTAAGCTTGCTAGCTGTGGTCCTCACCTCCCTGCACTGTGTTCACTACCATCCTGGCATCACCTGACCCTGGAGCACAGCACTTTGCAGAGCTACCTGTAACCCTGTAGGGACCTTGAGGTGGCTCACAGGAAGGGACAGGCCCTGGGGCGTTGTGTGAATGGGTTTAAGCAGAGTTCAGTTAAGTGATCTACAGCATGCTGACATAGAGATTGTACATTATGTATTTAACCATTTATTGCTGAACATTGAAGCTTTTGCAAGAACTTTTGTTGCTATTATAAGAAATGTCGCCATAAATATACTAAGGCTAGAATATTTAATCCTTATATCACTTCCTTTGGAAAATAGTTAATAAGTGATCTGTAGGTCAAAAAAGTATGCACACGTTCAAAGTTTTGAATATGTATTTCATGTAACCCTCCAGAACAGTTATATACGTTTACTTAAGTCATTAGCAATTTCCCTGAACTTGGTCAAATTTTACCCTTTACTTTAAAAAAAATGAAAGTATACTTGATTTACAATGTTGGGTTAGTTTTAGGCATACAGCAAAGTGATTCACTTATACGTATATACACACACACACATACTTTTTCGTATTATTTTCCATTATGATTAATTATAAGATACTGCATATGGTTCCCTGTTCTATACAGTATATGTATCTTTTGCCTTTAAAAACATTTTTGCCATTTCAATAGATCAAAAATGGCATTTGTTAATTGCCTTTCTTTGAATTCTACTGAGATGGAACTTTAGAAAATTGCTTATAGTCTTTTTGGTTAAATTGCTTGTTCAAGTAATTTTGGATATCGGATTTTTAACTGAGAAATCTGTTGTCTACCAGTAAAAGTTTTTATAATGTAAGAATTAGAGATTTTTATTTTACTTTATTTTGCTTTTTAGGGCCACACCTGCAGCATATGGATGTTCCCAGGCTAGAGGTTGAATTGGAGCTGTAGCTGCTGGCCTACGACACAGCACAGCAATGCCAGATCTGAGCCGTGTCTGTGACCTACACCACTCATGGAAATGCTGGATCCTTAACCCACTGAGCGAGGTCAGGGATCCAACCTGCATCTCCATGGATGCTAGTTGGGTTCTTATCCTGCTGAGCCACGATGGGAACTGGAGATTTTTATTTTTTAATGCAGGACTTTAAGAAGATGAGATGAAGCAAACTCCAAAGGATATGCAATAGGTTTTAGATGTTGAATGTTCTGTTCTGCCTCTTTAAGGAACAGTGGACTCGTAACAAGTACCTGCACTGCTACTTGTCTAGCACAGAACTTCCTAATGCGGGTTCGACATGGTTTCTCATTGAATAGTCCATGTTGAGATATCCCCGTTTTACATCAGGCATTTATTACTAAGTTCTTAGTGTTTGCTTAGGTAGTTCTTCACTGGGAAGTCTTCGAGGATGGTGTCATCGGTTTCTTTAGAAGAGCTCACTTCATGCCGTTATACTTTGCACTGTGTTGTGTGTGCCCTTGTGATGCTGTGGCTCCATTTGTCATGGTAAACCCCATGTGCTACACGTCTACACATTCCCTTTGTTACCTGCATTCTCTATTCAATCTGCTTTCTCTCCTCTTTTTGAACATAGCCAGTAACTTTGATTCCTGAAGAACTGAAGTTCACCCTCCACCGTACTCCAGGGAGTTCAGCATTTTATTTTTCTTTTCAATGAGTTTCTGCAGAGAAGAAGTCCTTTCATCTTTCATAAGACACATTTGATTCCGTGGGGTGGCTGAACTCATCTGAGAGGTTCTTCTTCTCTGTGTGGTATTGGTTGGGGCCCCTCAAGCAGCAGTGTTCAGCTGGAAGCTCGTCTGGGGCTGGAGCGTCTGGCACATCAGCTGGGGAGGCTGGGCTGGGTGAGGGCCAAACAGGGCTCTTCAACTGTCTGGTTTCTTAAATAGTGGCCTTTGGGCTCCATAAGCAGCCAGCCAGATTCCATCTCCTCACTGCGTCATCATCCTGCCTCTCAAAAGCCATTGTTTTGAAGAGTGAGCCTTGGTGTCATGGAAGTTCACAGAGATGAGCACTGGGAGAGAGTTCCTATTGGGGCGTAGTGGAAGTGAATCTGACTAGTATCCATGAAGATGGGGCTTTGATACCTGGCCTCAACTCAGTGAGTTAAGGATCCAGCATTGGCCTGTGCTGTGGTATAGGTCACAGGCACAGCACTGGGAAAAGGTAACGGTGTTGGATGACTGCGAGGTTGCTGGTAAGGAAACAGGTTCAGAAAGCAGTGATGTCTAGGGCTGGAAGGCAAGGGCCTGAGTAATTCTAAGCATCCATCTCTCTTTCCGTGGTGAATCCCCTGGACACTGGTGAGATGCTCTTTTGTAAATATTTTGTATGTTTATATCATAATTTAATAGAATTTCTAAAATTTTATAAAACATCTTATAAAATTTTACTTTATTGACAAGTAACATTGGGAAACAGTGTATAAGACACCCTCTGATATTTTATAATGCATATTAGCTTACGAAAGACTTTGAAAAGCAGGGCCATTAGGTCACCTTTTTAACTTTTTAAATCAGCTTTTATGAAACTTATTTGATCATGGACTTTTTTTTTGTTCTTAATACCTATGAAAATGGAAACACATCAGGAGTTTTTATAACTTTTACAAAGCTGGGATTATACTCTATTCTATTTTTTAATGTGAAAAGGCAGTATGTATATTGTCAAAGAATCGTATGCTCTGTCTTACTGTGGAGAATGAAGTGCTAGTATTATGTTTCTTAACAACAAAGTTAAGACAGCATTTTAGATCTGACTGACTTTCCAGCTTCCTAGGGTTGGCAGTCTTGCTTTTTTTTTTTTTTTAGGGTTGCACCTATGAGATATGGAGGTTTCCAGGCTAGGGGTCAAATCGGAGCTGTAGACACTGGCCTATACCACAGCCACAGCAATGCCAGATCCAAGCCACATCTGAGACCTACACCACAGCCCACAGCAATGCCGCATCCTTAACTCACTGAGCAAGGCCAGGGATGGAAACTGCGTCCTCATGGATCCTAGTCAAATTCGTTTTTGCTGCGCTGCAATGGAACTCCTTTTTTTTTAAAGGTTCCCAGGTCAGGGATCAAACCTGTGCCCCAGTTGCAACCTTTTTTTTTTTTTTTTCTTAATGGATTTTATTTCAATTATAGGTGTACATAAATCGTCACAAGTCAATTTTACAGATTTTGTATCCCAAATCCCCAGTGCATCCCCCCACCCCCCAGATTGCCTTATTTGAAAAACCAAGGTTTTTCAGTTGCAATCTTTGACACAGCTGCGGCAACACCGGATCCTTAACCCACTGCTCCACAAGGGAACTTTGGCAGCCTTGCTTTTTAACAGTGTAATTGCTTGCTGTCACTGCTCATGTTTTATAAAATGTTAACTTGTAATAATGTGTTTTACTTTACAACAAATGCTGAATAATAATCTTCTAGCATTATACCCCTTTAGAGTATAATGTAGATTAGAAAAGGGAGGCGAAAGGAAGTGGATCAGGAGGATGGTGGAAGTTAGTTTATAAGGTATTTGTCTTCATTTTGATACAGAGAATATAAGTTTGTGTGCCTCAAGCTCAAATTCAGTGCTTTATACTTTAACATGAAAACATTTGGAAGAAATTAGGGATTCCTTTATTTGGTTATATAGAACCCCATGGCAACTTAAATATTAGTGTGGTGTGGTGAAAAATCAGTCACAGGATGTAATAATCATAAAACAAGAATTTTTATGTATAGCTAGTACATAAGGGATTCTTAGCACTGTGCTAATGACCCCAAAATGTATTTTCTCATTTAATCCTTACATTCACCCTTTGAGGTCAATACCATTATTACCCCCATTTGCAGATGGCAAAAGTGAGGCTTAGAGAGGATGAATAACTTCCATAACCCACCTTGTAATTGTACGTGGGTGGGGATAGGTGGGGTAGGCCTAGACAAAGTCTAGAATCTTGCCCCTTTGCACATTTCATACATATTTTTATCAGCTACTATGATAAAGGATTAGTTAGTGTGTGTGTATAAATATATAGGTGTATGAGAATACATTGAATCAACCATAAGAGAGGAGGATGGTTCACATATTTTTGGCATTTGTTTTGATTTTCTCTTAGAGAAAAACTTCTGCTACAGTTGTCATTGACTCTCTGAAGTGATTTGTGAATGTTTTCTCTCCCTCCCTTGACAACAAATAATGAGTTGCTTTAAAATTGGTAACAGGAAAGAGGAATTAAAAATAGGGATTGGACAAGTTCAGAAATATTTAAGGACCTTCGACCAATTACCTTGCTTCTAGATGAAACTATTGTGTCATGGAGTTGTTTTGATGTAAGGGGGTCAATCTGAGGTGGACTTTGGGTCCTTTGGTCCAGTGAGTGGGCTTTGGGCAGGCAGAGTGACATGGGAGGAGCAGTGCTGGCCCGGATGTCTGTACCTGTGAAGTCTCACCTGTGTCTGCAACTGACTAGTTCAGGGGATAGGGTGGGAGACTCATCATCACTTTAGGTTCTGTTTCCTTTTTCGTTAAAGGAGAGGCAGTATTTTCATTGCAGAGTTTCCTGATTTAGGCCTACTTTCCTTCACTTGATTTGGTGGTTTGGTTAGTGACATATTTTGCACGTAATTAAAAAAATCAAGTTCCATTTGAGATGTGTATGATGAAAAAATGGAGCTTCAGAATAAAACAAGACCTTCTGAAAACCATTCAGTAAGCCAGAGGAATTGATAAATTGATACCTCAGAGAAAAAGTTCCTGAGCAGCTCAGTGAGTTAATGATACAGTGTTGTCACTGCAGGGGCTTGGGGCACTGCTGTGGTGCAGGTTTGATACCTGGCTCGTGAACTTCCTCATGCCGTGAGTGTGGCATATATATATAGTAAGAATTATAGTAATAAAAGAAAAGACAGGATATTTTGGTTTTTGTGTCACAGAAATTGTGCACCTTTGATAGAGGAAATAGTATGGCTAAAATAGGTAAACCAAACATAATGGAAGGAAAATGAAAATTACACAAGGTACTAATATACCAGGTGTCTATTGCATCCAGATTTATCTATATATATATAGATATAGATATAGATATAGATATATATAGATATATATATAGAGATATGGATATAGATATAGATATATAAAATATATATTTTTAAATAGATATTTTAGGATTTCTCCTGTGGTGCTGTGGGTTAAGAATCCAGCATTGTTCTTTCTGTAGCATGGGTTTGATCCCCTGGCTTGGTAATTTACATATATGTATGTGTTTGTTTAAAAAAAGAAAGACCTATTAGTGGGTCATGAAACTTAGTGGGATGTAGCCAGCATTGCAAAAACAAGACTACATCATGCATAGTAACAGTAAGTATTGTGTGAAAGCTGTGCATGTGCATGATGCACACACATTTACAGTGTGCTAGGTCACAGTGTAGACTGTACTTACGTGTCATGGTCACTGATGGAAGGAGTACTCTCAGTACAGATTAAGATGCTTATCTGAGTTGTACTTGTTTTGTTTCTCTGCTTTTTTTTTTGCTTTTTAGGGCTGCACCCGCGGCATATGGAAGTTCCCAGGCTAGGGATCAGATCGGAGCTACAGCCTACTCCACAGCCACAGTAACGCAGGATCTGAGCCACATCTGAGACCTACACCACAGCTTACAGCAGCACCAGATCCCTAACTCACTGAGCAAGGCCAGGGATCAAACCCCAGTCTTCATGGATACTAGTTGGGTTTGTTTACGCTGTGCCACAACGGGAACTCTGAGTTGTACTTATTTTTGAATTGATCTGAATTTTAAAGAATTTTTTTCCCTAAATTTGATTTGTTAAAAAACAAAAAATAAGAAACTTTTGAGTTGGTTGTTGCTCTTTTAGTTTATCCTGAAGGGTGGTGGGGCTTAGGACAACAGGATTTGGTGTGCTGGGTGCCATCTTGTGGCCTTTGGGTTATGGTGGAGTGTAATTCCCTTTCATAGAAAACTTACAAATCCTTTTCCAGATGTCCTGGCTCAGTTGTACAAATGGCCAGGGCTTGAAATTAATGAATCTGGGCTTGCAGATTCAATTCTTACCTTCAGTCTGTCCTTGACTATACGCTGGTCCTCAAACTCTAGCCAGTCAACTTAAAGTATTTACCATCTCCCATTAGATAATCATGAAGAGAGGAAGACCAGTTAGCGCTTTGTTTCTTGAGGTTAGGTCACAAATAGTGCCTTTTTTTTTTTCTTGCTGATCCCCCAGCTTGTAGAAGTTTCTGGGCCAGGGATCAAACAGGTGTGGCAGTGCTGGATCCTTTTACCCGCTGTTCCAATACTGCCTTTTTATATAAGGATAGTATACTGGTAGACCATACGGCCTTCAGTGGACGAATAGGAAATGGACTTACACCTCCCCTTTTCTGTGACACCTTCCCTCCTTGTTCATGTTGGTTGGCCTTGGAACCAACACAGGTTGGTTTTAGCATGTATTACATTTATTCACTGTATTGCTCTTTTTACTTGCTGATTTCACTTGGGAGACTGCGGGCTTCTAGAGGGAACGGATACTGTCATACTTTTTATCTGTATTGCTTAGCAAAGTACCTTTCACGTGCAAGTCATAAAAATTTCTGTATGAATGAATGTGGGATGTAGGTGAATTGGGGTATTTTTGGCTTGGCTTTTTAATTTGTTAATTTAAAAAAATTATAAGCGGAGTTCCTGCTGTGGTGCAGTGGTTAATGATCTGCCTTGTCTCTGTGGCATTACTGTTTCAATCCCCAGCCTAGCCAAGTGTGTTAAGGATATGCTATTGGTGCAGCTGTGGTGTATGTCGCAGATGCAGCTTGGATTTGATCCCTGGCCTGGGAAATTCCATATATTGTGGGTGCAGGTGTGGCTGAAAATGGAAAAAAAATAAGCTTAAGCCTCAAGAAGGTGGATCTCTAAAAATATATATATTTTTAGGATTTTCACTTAAGTGTACATTATGCTCAAATAGTTATTACATTAGTAGTGGAATTGCTAAAAGTTGCTTTTATATCTAAATACATACTCGGGAGTTCCCCTCGTGGCTCAGTGGTTAACGAATCCGACTAAGAACCATGAGGTTGCGGGTTCGATTCCTGGCCTTGCTCAGTGGGTTAAGGATGTGGCGTTGCCGTGAGCTGTGGTGTAGGTTGCAGATGCGGCTCGGATCCTGCGTTGCTGTGGCTGTGGCGAAGGCCGGCAGCTACAGCTCCTGTTAGACCCCCTAGCCTGGGAACCCCCATATGCCACGGGTGCGGCTCTACATAAAAAGGCAAAAAGACAAAAAAATAAATAAATACATAGTAAATATTATAAACATTTTACTTTTAAAAACTAAGTAAAAAATTTAATGATTTTGGATGTTCCCTTGTAGCACAGTGGGTTAAAGATCTGGCATTGCTGCAGATATGATGCATGTCGAAACTGCAGTGTGGATTTTATCCCTGGCCTGGTAACTTCCATGGCCAAAAATTTTAATGATTTTATAGAAATGTATATGTATGTGTACACACAAACATATTAATATTTATGTACCCACACCGCACCACAAACTGGCATGGAGATTTTATGGAGCTATTTACCTTAAATATATATTTCTTCACTTTCATGTGTTAATAGCTCTATTTGAAGATATTTCAGTGACAGAATTCATGGGTAACAAGATACATGGATGCATTCCATGATATCATATGGGGGGGTTAGGGTACAAAATATCATTAACTAATAAAATCATGGTTAATGTCTTTGAGAACAAAATATAAAACCTGGAAGTCTACCGAGAGATGGAAATTTTAGGATGTAAAATTTGATGTAGAAGAAATAATGAGAGTGGAGAGAAGTTCCTTGTATGAGATCCTGGGGACTAAGAAATCCCTGAAAGAGCACTCCACCATGACCACTGTAAAGGTCAGAGCACTGACAAGGCTTAACTGGGGAATACTCAACAGAATATCAGAAATTTGAGGGAGAATCAGGAAATTATAGATGTTATATGTGTTGGTGCAGAAGTTCCTGTCGTGGCTTAGAGAAAATGAATCTTACTAGCATCCATGAGGATGCAGGTTTTATCCCTGGCTTTGCTCAGTGGGTTAAGGATCCGGCGTTGCTGTGGCTGTGGCGTAGGCCGGCAGCTACAGCTCCAATTTGACCCCTAGCCTGGGAACCTCCATATGCCGTGGGAGTGGCCCTAAAACGACAAAAAAAAAAGTGTTAGTGCACTGCAAAGACATTGCCTAGTGTGTTTCATAGAAACTTCAGGCCACCTCTTGACCTATTATTATTATTATTTTTAACATTATGTCATATTTGCTTTATTATTAATGATACTGTTATTGTTGTTACTATTTTGCTGAACTTTTTTTTTGGCCATGACCCCAGTGTGAGGAAGTTCCTGGGCCAGGGATCAAACCCACGCCTCAGCAGTGACCTGAGCTACAGCAGTGTCAGTGCTGGGTTCTCAACCCCCTAAGCCACCGGAAAACTCCTGCTGAACCTTTTTTTAAAATTTAATTTTTATTTTGTATTGAAATACAGTTGATTTATAATGTGTTAGTTTTAGGTGTACAGCCAAATGATTCAGATGCATTTACACATATGTGTATACCCCTTCTTTTTCAGATTCTTTTCTGAAAGAAAAAGGTTATGACAGAATATTGAGTAGAGTTCCCTGAGCTATACAGTAGGTCCTTGATTATTTTATATACAGTAGTGTGTATATGTCAATACCAAACTATTCTGTTTCCCCTTTGGTAATAATAAGTTTGTTTTCCATGTCTGTGAATCTATTTCTGTCTTGTAAATAAGTTCATCTGCATCGTTTTAAAAATGAGATTCCACCTATAACTGATCTCGTGTATTTATATTTGACTTACTTTACTTAGTATGATAATCTCTAGTTCCATTCATGTTGGTGCAAATGGCATTAGTTTATCTTTTTTATGGCTGAGTAATATTTCATTGTATATATGTACCATATCTTCTTTATCCATTCTTCTGTTGATGGACATTTAGGTTGCTTCCGTCTTGGCTATTGTGAATAGTGCTGCAATGAACATTGGGGTGCGTGTATCTTTTCAAATTACGTTTTTGCTTTTTTTTTTCTGGATAGATGCCCAGGAGTGGGATTGCTGGATCATGTGGTGGTTCTTTTTTTTTTTTTTTTTTGCCTTTTAGGGCCACACCTGTGGCATATGGAGGTTCCCAGGCTAGGGGTCTAATTGGAGCCATTGCTGCTGGCCTACACCACAGCTCATGGCAATGCCAGATTGTTAGCCCACTGAGCAAGGCCAGGGATTGAACCCGCAACCTCATGGTTCCTAGTCGGATTCATTAGCTGCTGTGTCATGACGGGAACTCTGGTAGTTCTTATTTTAGTTTTTTAAAGTAACTTCTATACTGTTCACCATAGTGATTATACTAATTTACATTCCCACCAACAGTGTGTGAGAGTTCCCTTTTCTCTACACCCTCTTAGCATTTTTTGTTGGCCTTTTTTTTTTATTTTGCCATGCCCATGGCATGTGGAAGTTCCTGTGGCCAGGGAGTTAACCCATGCCATAGCAGTGGTCCCAGACACTGCAACGACAATGCTGGATCCTTAACCTGCTGTGCCACAAGGGAACTCCCCATTTGTAGACTTTTTGATGATGGCCATTCTAACTGGTTTGAGGTGATACCTCACTGCAGTTTTGATTTGCTTTTCTCTAATAACTAAGGATGTTGAGCATCTTTTCATGTGCATTTTGGCCATCTGTGTACTTTGGGGAAATGTCTATTAGATCTTCTGCCCACTTTTTGATTGGGTTTTTTTTGATACAGAGCTGCATGAGCTGTTTGTATATTTTGGAGATTAATCCCTTGTCAATTGCTTCATTTGCAAATATGTACTCCCATTCTGTGAGTTGTCTTTTTGTTTTGCTTATGGTTTCCGTTGCTGTTCAAAACATTTAAGTTTAATTAGGTCTCATTTGTTTATTTTTGGCTGCACCCGTGGCATGGGGAAGTTCTTGGACCAGGGATTGAACCTGTGCCAGAGCACTGAACCAGCCATAGCAACAACAACACTGGATTCCCCAACCCACAGAGCCACCATGGAACTCCTGTTTATTTTTTGTTTTTATTTTTATTACTCTAGGAGGTAGGTCTGATAGTGCTGCAGTTTATATCAGAGAGTGTTCTGCCTATGTTTTCTTCTAAGATTTTTATAGTATTTGGTCTTGTATTTCTGTTTTTAATCCATTTCGAATTTATTTTTGTGTATGGTGTTAGAGAATGTTCTAATTTCATTCTTTTACATATAGCTCCAGTTTTTCCCAGCACCACTTAGTGAAGAAATTATCTTTCTTCCATTGTATATTCTTGCCTTCTTTGTCATAGATTAATTGACCGTAGGTGTATGGGTTTATTTTTGGACTTTCTATCCTGTTCCACTGATCTATATTTGTTTTTGTGCCAGTACCATACTGTTTGATGACTGTAGCTTTGTAGTATAGTCTGAAGTCAGGAAGCCTGATTCCTACAGCTTGTTTTTCTTTCTCAAGATTGCTTTTGCTATTCGGGGGGGTCTTTTGTGTTTCTATACAAATTAAAAAAATTTTTTTTGTTCTAGTTCTGTGAAAAATGCCATTGGTAATTTGACAAGGATTGTATTGAATCTATAGACTGCGTTGGGTAGTAGAGTCCTTTGGACAATATTGATTACTCCAATCCAAGAGCGTGGTATATCTTTCCATCTGTTTGTGTTGACCTATTATTTTGGATAAGCGTCTACTGTCATGTCTTTCCTGCTGCACAGGTAGCTACTCAACTATATTGGTTTCCTTTCCTTAATCTGTTGGCAACCCTCTCTAGAGAAGGGTTTCTCAGCCTTGCTACTGTTGATACCTTGGACCAGATATTTGTGTTATATTGTATTTCCTGTGCATTGTAGGACGTCTTAACAGCATCCTTGGCGTCTACCCACTAGATGTCAACAGCAGTTGTGACAACCAAAAACACCTCCAGCCAGACCATATCCCCTGGGAATTTTGTCCCCAGTTGAGAACCACTGCTCAGATTAAGGTAGGTCCACATGCTTAAGAATGGGTCTCCTGTAGCTGTGTCCTGGTCCATCCTGGGGCCCATCCTATCCACACAGGGCAAGGGAATATTATTTCAGAACACTCTTGCTTGACTTCTGTAAATGGCCACATGAGATCATCTTTAGATATACTTTTGGGCCTTTAGACCTTCAGAAGTCAGCTGTTCGAAGGGTTAGTTTATAAAAGGCACTGAGGAGTGTATTTATTGCTATTTTATTCAGAGGCAATTAACATTACCCAGTTAACATGAAAAGTGGTGAGTCAGGATGTATTTTCACTTATTTATAGGCACCTGGAAATCACTACGCTATTAGCACCTGCCTTAATAATCAAATACAAAGCTCCTTGAGGACAGAAATTTATTTTTGGTCACTGATACATGCCATGTGTTTAGAGTAAGTGATCAGTAGTTCCTGAAAGGTGAATGAAAACAATGACTGGTTTTTTTGAATGGATCTAAAAACAGCTGTCTTCCTTAGAAACATATCTAAAAACAGGCTAAAAAAGCTCCAAAAAAGCTTATTTGATGAGTAAAAAAAATCTGTACTTTTCAGACTGGGAGGAAACTTGAGAATAGGATTCCAATTGTATTGCGAGTATTGACAAGGTTATCACAAACCTTTTTGAATGCTAACATATTAGCAGTCTTCAACTTTACTAATAGTTGGCTTATAAAATTGACTGTAAGCTAGCACTTAGAACATACTTTGCCGTAGCAAAGGGTTATGAATGGCAGATTCTTGTGTCCACGTCCAAATGCCTGCTGTTTATGACACAGTTATGAGAAGGGATTAGCGTGGAAGACAGGATGAGGCAAACCCTTGGGTCTCAGTTCCCTTAACTACATGGCATGTCTATAAATAATTATTGTAGAGCCATTGCCATATTGGGATGATTTAGTAGCCCTGCAGTTCAGCTTTTGTATGTGGTCATTTGTGACTAGCTGGCTACCTATACTTAGGGATTCAACTTGTATTTGTTAAACTACATATAAACATGTTAAGTTGTTACTTACAAATTTGGTACAAGCTAAAAACGTGAATTTAGAAAAAAGGAGGATCCTAGATACTATGGAAGGTGATTGTGCTCACTACCTGTTATTTCCTGAGCTACAATGGAGTGTTAAGAGCACAGAAACTAGAATTACCTGTCAGGGTTAAAAGCTGAGTCTACCTTTGTTAGCTAGCTGTTGCTCATCTCCATAACAAAGAACACAAACAGCAGCCGCTGTGAGAATTGAAATAATGCATCTAACCTCCTACCACAATGCCTAGCATGTGGCATGTACTCCATAAATGTTAGTTATTAGAGCTGGTAATAGTTTGAGTCAATCTGACATGTCTTATTGTGGAAAGATAAGAGAATAACTGCCTACCTTTTGGCATCAGTGTCTAACTAGAACACCAAGTATCTTTGGACCCTGACATGGATTTTTATATTATCCAAGAAATTACTACTGTCGGAGTTCCTGTTGTGGTGCAGCAGAAACGAATCCGACTAGGAACCATGAGGTTGTGGATTTGATCCTTCACCTTGCTCAGTGGGTTAAGGATCTGGTGTTGCCGTGAGCTGTGGTGTAGGTCACAGACACAGCTCGGATCTCATGTTGCAGTGGCATCAGTTGGCAGCTGTAGCTCCAATTAGACCCCTAACCTGGGAAACTCTATATGCTGCTAGTGAGAAACGCAAAAAAAAAAAAAAAAAAAAGAAAAAAGAAATTACTACTGTAACATAAAACAGTGAACTTTATTGAAAAGTTTCAAGCATCTTGACCTGAGCAAGTATTTTTCAGTTCAGTTTATTGAAATACTTCAGTTTTCCAGCTGGATCTGGGATTATCTGTTAAAGAAAAAAGCAAATTATTCATTTTAAAAGCCAAAGTACATCATCAGTAGTCTGATGCTAGTTGTCCATCTCTGAACTAAAGAAGATAAAGATGATTTCTGTGTACCAAATTATATCATATATATTTAGGAAAAGCTGGATTTGTCCCCTACCTGCTAATCTTAGCTATCCCAAAAGGCAGATAATTTGCTAGTAAATTAACATCTGTATTCAAGCACCCACAAATTTACTACTTACAGCTCTTCTCTTGGCCACCAGACTTTCATGGCATCTTCAGGTTTGATCTAATTAAATCAAACACATTAAGAGAGCATGGCTACAGATGTTAATGTATTTTTAAAACCACCTGCTGATGAAGTAGTGGTATTGCACAACCTGAAAAGGGGGCAGTGTGTTCAAGCAGATTTTTTGGAGGTCCAGAATGTAACTTTCTAATCTTAAACTGAAAAGAAATATTCTAAAAACAACATGAGGGAGTTCCTTGGTAGCTCAGCGGGTTAAGGATCCAGTGTTGTCACTGCTGTGGCACATGTTGGATCCCTGGCCTGGGTGGGAACTTCTGGATGCCATGGGTGCAGCCAAAAAAAAAAAAAAAATGATAAAAATGTGAATAACTATTTAGTGTATGGACATATACTTTGAAAGAAGTATTCTAGAGTGTTACAGCCTAAGAAACCTCCTAGACTTAAAAATTTCTCACATCAACTGTTACTTGCTAGATACAGGTAAAGACATTTATCCCTATATTAAAAAAATCACTGTAATCAGCTTATGATAGTTCTATATGTGCTTTCTTCAGCATAAAATAAATGTTTCCAGGCATCACTCCAGAAGTGTTCTGTCTTTGCCAATTTATAATATCTCCGCACTAGAGTTCAATTCTGGAGTACTTATGGACTAAGCGCCATGCAAGACTGCTGCGCAGATAACCAGTGAGGTCCCCAACTTTGAGGCTCATATAAGCACGTGGGTAAGATTGCTAAGTCCATAACTGGTTTTGTCCATAACCATCACAGGCTGAGATGGCATCAGGGAAGGCCTCAAGAGAGGAAACAGCATTTGAGTTGGTCTTGAAAGATGAGAATTTAGGGAAGGGTGGGTACAGAAAGAATTGAACAAAGGCACAAAGATATGACAAAGCTGGACTTATGTGGGAAGGGAGGGAAGAGTCATGTGATGTGGCAGGAGCAGAGCATGCAAATGTATCTGTGTGAATCATGGGACAATGACCTGGGAGAGGCAGTGGAAACAAAGCATGCAGAAGCTTGCAGGCTGTGCCTGTGGGTCTGGACTCTGTAATGGGGCGTCACTAGGAGGCTCTGGTTTGTAGAATGACATACATTGGAGAGGAGAGAAACTGGAGCCAGGGAGACAATCAGAAGGCCTGTGCAATATCCACAAGAGAATTGAGGGAGATGGAGGTGGAAAATTCATCTATCTTCAAAGGAGCACCACCGCCAAACCTTTCTGGATCCTATACCCTTCTCCAGCTACTTTCTTTCCTTCTTCCCTTCACAGCTATACTTCTTGAACTAGAGTTCATACTTCATGTCCTTTTCCTCATCCTACCCTTGCTGCCCTCACTGTGGTCACCAGGGACTCCATAGCACTCAACCAACTCACGGTGCTTCAACTCCATGCCCTTTTGGACTCGTGTTCCTGCCCCCTTCCTTGCAGCTTGGTGTTCCTGCCGCGCAGGCCCTCTTTCTGTTCCTCTGGACCCCTGCCACTGCTGCTCTTTCTGCATGGCTCCAGGCATGACTGGCTCCCTCTCATCACTCACGTTTCAGTTCAAGTATCATCTTAGAAGTCTTTCCCGACCATGCTAACCCCACTCCAGGCACTTGTTTCTAAAAGCATTTGCCACTTAGAACTAAATTTAGAATTAGAAGGTAACTCCGGAGTTCCCATTGTGGCTCAGTGGTTAACAAATCTGACTAGGAACCATGAGGTTGCGGGTTCAATCCCTGGCCTTGCTCAGTGGGTTAAGGATCCGGCGTTGCCATGAGCTGTGGTGTAGGTGGCAGACATGGCTCAGATCTGGTGTTGCTGTGGCTGTGGCATAGGCTGGCGGCTACAGCTCCGATTAGACCCCTAGCCTGGGAACCTCCATATGCCGTGGGTGTGGCCCTAGAAAAGGCAAAAAAAAAAAAAAAAAGAATTAGAAGGTAACTCCAAGGGCAGGGACTTTGGCTGTGCTATTCACTAATAAGTACCATCTGGCTATCATCAAAGTTTGAACAGGTGCCACAGAGCAGGTGCTCAAGGAATGTCTGTTGAATGAATGCCCACAGAAACAGAGTAGGTTCGTGGTTGCCAGGAGCAGGGATGGAGGAAATGGGGAGATGTTGGTCAAAGGGTCTAAGTCTTCAATGTGAAGATGAGAAAGTTCTGGGGCTCTGATGCACAGCATGGTGACTACGGTTACTAATCCTGTTGGTAGACTTGGAATTTGTTAAAAGAGTAGATAGATCTTAGGCCTTTTTTTTTTTTTTTTGTCTTTTTGTCTTTTCTAGGGCCGCACTCGCGGCATATGGACGTTCCCAGGCTAGGGGTCTAATCAGAGCTGTAGCCACCAGCCTACGCCACAGCCACAGCAATGCGGGATCTGAGCCGCGTCTGCGACCTACACCACAGCTCACGGCAACGCCGGATCCTTAATCCACTGAGCAAGGCCAGGGATGGAACCCGCAACCTCATGGTTCCTAGTCAGCTTCATTAACCAGTGCGCCACGACGGGAACTCTGACCTTATTTAGGCCTTCTTACCCCACACAAAAAATGGTAACTGTGTGAGATGGATTTGTTAATCTGACTGTGGCAATCATTTCACAACGTCTGTTAAACCATCGCACTGTATACCTGATATACAATTCTGTTGGTCAGTTAGACCTCAGTTTTTACTCACAAGGGCTTGTAGCTCCCCTACCCCCAAAGTTAATCAAATAGACAGTCAACATGTTTTCTGAAATGCAAACTACTCATCCTATGATACCCGTCCTAGTTGATTTGTACTTCCTGGGAACTCCTGCTCATCCCTTAGCTGTGCCTGTGATGGATGGTGGAGTCACTCCTCAGTCGTTTGTTTTGCTGCAGCTCCAGGTGGAAGTGCCCCTACTTTGATCTATCTAGAAATAGTTTTTAAGGCTTCTCACTCAGTCAATGCCTGCAGCTTACAGTTTGTGTAAAACTCTTCTAAAAAGAGTTTTAAATAAATATGTTATTTTAAAAGGGTAGAGGCAGGTTTCCAAACTGTACTTTGGCCAGAGACTATTTTAGAGATTGTCTATATAGCCTCCCTAAATAAAAGAATGCACCTGTTTCAAACCTTTCTTCCTTCAAATGACAAGGACAGAATCATTAGCTTCATTGTTAATTAAACCAATTTTTTTTCAAAATCTGTTTACTATACATAGAAAGGTTTTTTTTTTTTTTTTTTTTTTTGCCTTTTTGTCATTTTATGGCCGCACCCGCGGCATGTGGAGGTTCCCAGGCTAGGGGTCTAATCAGAGCTGTGGCCACTGGCCTGCGCCGCAGCCACAGCAACGCAGGATCCGAGCCACGTCTGCGATCTACACCACAGCTCACGGCAACGCCGGATCGTTAACCCATTGAGCAAAGGCAGGGATCGAACCCGCAACCTCATAGTTCCTAGTCGGATTCGTTAACCACTGCGCCACGACGGGGACTCCCATAGAAAGGTTTTGATGGTGACTGTTTTCTTTGCTCTATATTTATTTTACCAAGTTTCCACCCCCGCCTTTTTAATGGTTTATTTCTCTGGATACTTGGCTTTAAAATTCACAGCATCAAGTCTCCTATTTTGCGCTCTACAGTTTCAGCTACTCTCCCTGTAGTCCAGAGAACGTCTGGTACTCCTAACTCATACAAAATCAAGGTATTTCCATTATGAGGAAAGAGTATCCTAGGGTTGGCAGTTTTTTTTTTGGGGGGGGGGGCCCCAGCCATCCCCTTAATAGAAAAATCAACTTGACTTACAGTTTCACTACCAGGTTTCCAACCAGCAGGGCAGACTGAAAGGAAGAAAAATTGGCAAAAGACAGTTTAAACAAAAATTTAAACAAAATGAGTTCAGTTCTTTTCAGCAACTCTTGGCCTTTCTTTTTTTCAAATGAAACTGAAGAGAGCCTATATTAATGAGAACGTTTCTAGTCACACAGCACTTGACTTCTCTTAGCTTACCTTCTCCCACAAGGAATTTTAGTCATGGAGCTTACACTGGGCAGCTAATCTACTTTCATTTTTGTCAATTATGTTTAGTTATATTTATTATAGAAGAAATCACATTGAGTGTTCTCATCAAGTTGGAATGCTGGGGAAGTCTGGTAAATTAAAAGGTCTGGGCAGAACAGAAATTCCTCAAATGTACATTCCCTTAAGCTTATCTGCTGTATCCTGCAGTATTTCTGTACCGATGCCATGGTTCACTATTTGTCAGAGGAGATCTTAAAATTATTTGGAAGGCAGAATTTCCCCTTGATTTAGGATGCACCCTGACCAAGGCACTGAGTTACACTTTTGAAAGGAATATATAACATAGGTTCTATTTTCAGAAGAATCTGACCCTTTCCCTTTGGCTACTGCAAAAACCTGGCGTGAAAGGATGGACTGAGAGATTACTAGTGTGATACTGAATAACTTTAAGGACATCTGAACTACTCTGAGAAAAAAACTAAATCAAATAAGGTAAACATGCAAATAAAACCTACATTACTAAGTATTGCCAGATCTGCTGGTGCATTTTAAGTTCATGGAAACATAGTTTGAAAAGTTATAGTAGGAGAAACTTCTCTGAACTTATCCAAAAGGACTTTGAAAATAATATTTTTCCATCCTATGGTAAGTAGAGTGTATTACTGATTTTTTGTTAAAAGCACTTTAAATTATAATTTGATCTGCTTAAAAGATCTAATAATTTGAAAACAATCAGATGACTTTAGAACCATCCAAATTACTTTTAAGATAAGAAACTAATCATGTGACTATCAAACTAAAAAATCAAAAGGCTATGATGGATGGGTAGAAGGCAAGGTACCTTCTCCATGTTTGTCAGTGTACTGGAATGCTTGAACCAAACGTAGTGTCTCATCCACGGATCTACCCACAGGGAGGTCATTCAGAGTAATCTGTCTTAGGATTCTTTTGTCATCAATAATGAAGAGACCTCTGTAAAACATAAGGATGGTAAAGAACAAGGACATGTGATCTCAGTTAAGACAAATATTAGTTAATGTGAACCCCTGTACCACCTACACAGAAGAATGTTACATGGAACCAGAAACACAGTACTTGCCTACTTGACCGGTACATACATGCACACACCCTGCTGCCCACACTTACTACTATATGTTTTGGGATTACCACTGTTAAATGGTAGCTTGAAAATTTTGTTTTCTTTGGAGTTCCCGTGGTGGCTCAGTGGTAACAAACCTGACTAGTATGCTCGAGGACACGGGTTTGATCCCTGGCCTCACTCAGTGGGTTAAGGATCCGGCGTTGCCATAAGCTGTGGTGTAGGTTGCAGATGCGGCTAGGATCTGGCGTGGTTGTGGCATAGGATGGTGGCTGCAGCTCCGATTCGACCCCTAGCCTGGGAACTTCCACGTTTTAGGGCTGCTGCGGCCCTAAAAAAAATTTTTTTTTTCTATGAAAGGTACTGTAGTATTTACAGTTGAATCTTCACATGTAACAGGTTTGGGGTTGTGATGTAAACAAAATGATGAAAGCAAATAATAGCAAAGCCTTCCTCTGGGGGCAGGAGTGATCCATCTTATCACACTGGCTGTTTAGAATGTCTTTGTATTTCCTTTTTCAATAGTAGACAAAGACAAGGTCACCAATATGGGAGTTGCTTTTCCTTCTGAATCTCTCTGGCATGTGATTCACTACTAGGGACTGGGGAATAATGAAACAGTTTGACTTAAAAGACCTATTTGAGATAAGGGTGGCATTGCAAGGTTTAAAGTATACTAGAGAAAAAATTTTTTTCAGTGCATTTCACTGTCTCTTTATTTAAGTCAATGTGGATTTCAACCCAATACTTAGCTTGGATTAGAAAAAGATCTTGGGTACCACAGCTAATTGTTTGTGTAAAAGTATTAAAGTAATGATGAGATATATATTTAGTAGAAATACATGGAATTACATATCTCCTACATGGAATCTTATTCTACAATCATATTAAACACCACTAAAGTGTTCTTGCTTACCCTATAATACATTTTTTTTCTTTTTTGGCTGCACCTGCAGCATATGGAAGTTCCCAGGCCAATGATCAAATCCAAACCAGAGCTGTGACCTATGCCACCCACACCTGCAGCAACACCAGATCCTTAACCCGTTGAGTCACAAGGAAACTCCCATATGAGTGTTCTTTCATGCACTACTTTTACAGTTGAAAATTTTCTTCAAAGGTGATCAAGTCTGTTCTGAAGTGAGCCTGATCTGAAATTTTGACCTTGCCTCCATAAGGCACACCAAACCAACATCTATCACACAAAAACAAATCTGCCTTTTCTTTGGTAGCAAACTGTAGATTCTGTTTTCTGGTTTGATTTTGTGAATTGCTTCTTCAGTAGACAGACTAAGATGAATGCCATACTTGGTGTAATATGTATGTATGTCTCTTCCACAGAGCAGAGACAGGTCACTCATAAAAATATGAAATTAAAATAGCAACAGACATCTCAGTAACAACCCTGGATACTAAAGATAGCAGGGTAATGCTTTCAAAGGTACACAGGAAAATGCCTTTCAAATCTAGAATTCTATACCAGGCCAAATTACTAAACAAGCATGAGAGCTGAATAAAAACATTTTCAGATATGGATGTCCCTCAAGCATTTTACTTTCTGATGATCTTTTATTAGGAAGCTATGAGGATGTGCTTCATCAGAATGAGGTATGACATAAAGAAGGCAGGTAGGCATGGGAGCCAGAAAATTGGGCATCTAAATTGAGAAAAGGTGAAGAGAAGTCCCAGGATGCTAGTGTATAAAATGTATAAAGTTATACAGTAGGCCTAGAGAGCCTTCAGTCTGATTTGAAACAGAGAATGGAGGTAAAAAAGACATGACAGAGGAAAAATGCAGTACTTAAAGGGGTTAGAATTCAGCGGGGGAGTTTACGAAGAATTAGTGATGAATATATTGAAAACTAAGGGAATGAAAAAAAATGAAGTAGTTTGTTAAGTACAAGAAAATAAAAAAGCTTGCCAGAGGGGAATGTAATCCTTAGCACACTACATATAAGAGCTTAGCAGTGAACAGTATTCATATAACATAAACACTGACTATTGACTTAGCCCCATATTGTGACATATTATACTGGGAAAATATACTTGGGAATGATATAAGAAAAGATAAAATCCTACTTACCATCATAAACGACATCAAAATCGATAGTTTCAGGAAAATTGTATTACTTAAAATATGGAGACAGGAGTTCCCGTCGTGGCTCAGTGGTTAACGAATCCGACTAAGAACTATGAGGTTGCGGGTTCGATCCCTGGCCTTGCTCAGTGGGTTAAGGATCCAGCGTTGCCGTGAGCTGTGGTGTAGGTTGCAGACATGGCTCGGATCCACGTTGCTGTGGCAAAGGCCGGCAGCTACAGCTCCTGTTAGACCCCTAGCCTGGGAACCTCCATATGCCGTGGATGCGGCCCAAGATAAGGCAAAAAGACAAAAAAAAAATGGAGACAAATAATGAAAACCGTAGCTAAAGAGCTGAAAGTAGCTTCCTCCATGAAGCAAGGCTAGGAGTAAAGAGTAGATTGTTGCTTAAGAAAATCTTACTTTTAAAAACTATGTGCATGTATTACTTTGAATTTTAAAAATACTTTAGTCTTTCTAGTGGCATATTTACTCTTTGGGAGTTTACTTAGTAATAAACTCCATGGAAGCAGAAAATATTACAAACTTGGCAAGTACAAAAAAAAAAAAACTATTTTAAGTATTACATGATACAGTATGGATGAACCTTGAGAACCTTATGCTGAGTGAAAGAGGCTAGTCATAAAAGAGCACATATTATAGGATTCCATTTATATGAAATGTCCAGAATAGGCAACTATAAAGACATAAAGTAGATTAGTGGTTGTGTAGGGCTTGGGGAGGGGAGTTGGGAGAAATGAGGAGTAACTGCTAATGGGTATGGTATTTCTTTCTGGAGCAATGAAAATGTTCTAAAATTGATTGTGGTGTTGGTTGCAGAACTCTGTGAATATACTAAAAACCACTGAATTGTATGCTTTAAATGGGTGTTATATAGTATGTGAATTATGTCTCAATAAAACTGACAGAAAAAAAACAAAGGATTATAAAAAAATACTGACACCTTCACAAATAACATTAAATGCTAAAAAACTATTAACACTGCAAAGCAAATCAACAATATAATTATAACAAAATTACAACTGTTTCCAGCTGAAGTTGCCCTTTTTTCAGATAATTCTGTTAGCATTTACTAGCTCAAGTAACCCAATGAGAGCTGTTGGGTAAAATATTTCCTTAATTTTTTCCTACTGCAAAGACATAAGTTGCTAAACATTACTATACTTGTATTTAGAAAAACCATTATTAGAGTTAGTTTGTTTTTGCCTTTTTTTGTGTTTATTTTTAGGGACTCACCCGCAGCAGATGGAGGTTCCCAGGCTAGGGGTTGAATCGGAGCTGCAGCTGCCGGCCTACACCACAGCTCAGCAACGCCGGATCCCTGACCCACTGAGCGAGGCCAGGGATTGAACCTGCATCCTCATGGATACTAGTCGGATTCGTTTCCACTGAGCCATGATGGGAACTCCACTAGAGTTAGTTTGGAAGAGAGGAGAAAGAAATGGACAAGGAGTTTGGGGTCCTGATCTCCTGTCTGGGCTCTGCAATTAACTATATTAACTTCAGCTAAGTTCATGGAACTCTATGCATCTTTTTATATAAAATGACAAGGTTGGTCAGAGAACTCGAAATAATCTTCCAACTCTAAGTCTATGACACTCACATAGTTGAAGTAGGGCACTATTTTTAACACTATCTACAACATTTTTGCAAACAGAGCAAGTATTTCTTGATCAAACCTTGTGTCTTCTAATTCTATTTCAAAGAGGATTACAAATATTTTTGTATTTATCATAACGTAAAACCACTGAAAGGTACCTAAGGGTGTGGCCTGAGTCTTCCAGATATACACCATAGTCCTTTGAGATCTGATGGTTCAAATCTGAAAGAAGTGGAATCCTTATTGGCCCAAGTCCTCCTTGTCTTCGAGGAGTATTAATCCTGTAACAAACAGAACATTTACCTTTCAGGGTTAAGTAAATGGCATATATTAAAACAGTGAGTACTCTTTCTTTGCATAGGCACACAAACATACAACATGCACGTGCATTCCTTTTCTAACAGAGACAGGCTAATATACATCCTACGTTCTTGCCTCCTTTTACCCTTAACAACATAGTCATATCCTTCAAACACTAAATGAAGACAAATATCACATTTTTAATATATAGCTATTACATGTTACTAATCTCTGCTGACAAACTTTTTTTTTTTGGTCTTTTTAGGGCAGCCTACCAGGGGATATGAGCTGGGCCCTCATGGTAGGTCACTGCCATAACAGCTAGAAAACAGGGTAACAGTGCTTCAGGTGTCTGCAAGCCCCAGTTGTGCATCCAAGTAGAAACCTATCCAGCTGGGAATGCAACTTCAAATTCCTTGGGAAAGCAACCCCAAATTATTCAGGATGATATAATTAGATTTGCTTATAAGAATTACTTAGGTTTTTTTTTTTTTTTTTTGGTCTTTTTTTTGCCTGATCTAGGGCCACACCCACGGCATGTGGAGGTTCCCAGGCTAGGGGTCTAACAGGAGCTGTAGGCTGCCGGCCTTTGCCACAGCCACAGCAATGTGGGATCTGAGCCGCGTCTGTGATCTACATCACAGCTCACGGCAACGCCGGATCCTTAACCCACTGAGCAAGGCCAGGGATCGAACCCGCAACCTCATGGTTCCTAGTCGGATTCGTTAACCACTGAGCCATGACGGGAACTTCAAGAATTACTGAGGTTCTTGGGTAGGTTTGTCTGAAAATTGAGATACTTTAAATACATAACTGCCTTTTAAAATTAAGAGAATCAATTACTTAAGGGAATGTAAATTCTAATTATAGCTCCTGAACCAATTAAAATTTTACTTATATACACACATACGTATATATGTATGTATATAATTTACACTTTATAATTAGAATTTAAATACATTTAGTTATACATACATATAAAAATATATATTTACATACACAATTATAAATGAGAAAAAACCCATTTTGAATTTGTTACTGTAATGAATTGCATGTTTTTTTTTTTTTTTTTGTCTTTTTGTCTTTATGTAGAGCCGCACCTGCGGCATATGGAGGTTCCCAGACTAGGGGTCTAACAGGAGCTGTAGCTGCCGGCCTACACCACAGCCACAGCAACACAGGATCCGAGCAGCGTCTGCAACCTACACCACAGCTCACGGCAATGCCGGATCCTTAACCCACTGAGCAAGGCCAGGGATCGAACCCACATCCTCATGGTTCTTAGTCGGATTCGTTAACCACTGAGCCACGAAGGGAACTCCGTATGTTAAGTTTTAAAACTAAAATAATTCTGAACAATCTTCATTGTGCATACAATTTTGTAAACAAAATTGAGGATGCTATTAAAAACTCACATTAACAGGCACAATTCAAATTTTCAAACATCCTGCCTAGCTGCTCTCCAGAAATACTGAATCAATTGAGTGCGTGAGAGTATCATTTCTCCACACTTTTGCTAACACTGGATGAAATTCTTAAATATCTGAATTCTTAGCCAATCAGAAAGAGAAAAAAATGGTATCTCTGTCATTTTAATTTTCAATTCTTTGCAATTAGGTGGAAAATCTTTTCATATTTAATAAATTTAGAAAATTATTTAAAGAATTTAAAAAGTCATTGTTCTTAAAATAATTATAAAAGCTATTTTGAATCTGAACTAATACTAGACAATTGTGTAACAGAGAGAAATGGTATTTTGAAAATGTTATTTCTCCAGATTAAGTTCATCCAATTTGTCATAATAATCGCATAATTCAGTGGTTTTTGCTATGGGTATTACAACTTTTGAATTTAACCCCTCCCTCCAATTTGCAATGTCCTATAAAATCCTTAAGCATCTTGACTGTACCTTCAATGAACTAGCAGCTCTCAGATAAATTCATTCCCAAACAGTCTGATAAATAACTATATTCCTGTCATGTTAACAGTTGTCTGCCCATAATTTAAGAGTATACCCATTCTTTTCCCTATAAATGTTAAGTGTAAGATACTGACCAGGCCAGATGGGTAAACTGTGAATCGACAGAGCATGCTACCACTTCAGTATTTATCGATCTGAATTCCTCAATTCTATCACCAAAGGCGATAATTTCAGTTGGACACACAAAAGTGCTGAAAGTTAAAAAAAAAAAAATCATTCTCAAAATATACATATACCTAGCTTCAAAAGATTTTGTTTTTATAAACACCTTTAGTATATAAAAATACACATTAAGGACAATTTTATAAATGAACTGTCTCAAGGTATAGTCTAAAAAATGGTCATTTGATCAAATATTTAATTTTAAAAGTATATTAGAGTTCTCAATTACATGCTGATAAACTTTATTTTTATAACTTAATGGATCAGTGGTCAACCAATGTTCCCTCCTCCCCTATGGCAGCATCCTCCATTTTATTAGCTTTTATTCAGTAATGCTTTATATAGTGCTTTACAGCTTTCAAAGTCTCTATACAAATTTCACATCATTTCACTATTTTTTAAAACTTGCTTGAACCACCTCTATGAGCTAGATGCATTTATCTCTATTTTGGGGATGAGGAAATACTCTCCAATCCTGCTCCCTTTCTTGATAAGGTCCTCTTCTACCTTGTCTCCCAGTCCTGTTGTCAGACGGGCACATTCAGAAAATATTAGCTTAGGGCAGTATTTTTCAAGTAGTGGTATGGACTCCTTAAGCCAGTTTACTGGGTTCCAACCAGCATTTTATTATTTTTTTCTTTTTAAGGCCGTGCTCATGGCATACGGAGGTTCCTTAACCCACTGAGTGAGGCCAGGGATTGAACCCGCAACCTCATGGTTCCTAGTGGGATCTGTTTCCACTGCGTCATGATGGGAACTCCTATTTTATTTTTTGTCTTTTTAGGGTTGCACCCACCGCACATGGAGGTTCTCAGGCTAGAGGTTGAATCGGAGCTGTAGCTGCCAGCCTACACCAGAGCCACAGCAAAGCAGGATCCGAGCCACGTCTACGACCTACACCACAGCTCACCTACACCACAGCTCATGGCAGTGCCGGATCCTTAACCCACTGAGCAAGGCCAGGGATTGAACCTGAGTCCTCACGGATACTAGTCAGATTAGTTTCCGCTGAGCCACGCTGAGAACTCCCCAACCAGCATTTTTAAAAAGTAAAATAGGAGTTCCCATCGTGACACAGCAGTTAACGAATCCGACTAGGAACCATGAGGTTGCGGGTTCAGTCCCTGGCCTTGCTCAGTGGGTTAACGATCCGGCATTGCCGTGAGCTGTGGTGTAGGTCGCAGACGCAGCTCTGATGCTGCGTTGCTGTGGCTATGGCGTAGGGGGGCAGCTACAGCTCCGATTAGACCCCTAGCCTGGGAACCTCCACATGCCGTGGGTGCGGCCCTAAAATGACAAAAAAGGCAAAAAAAAGTAAAATAGAAAATATGAAAATACAGCACATGTAGTAAGGGTAAGTTATGAAACCCATATGTCTATACAAGTGCATATGTATGTGTGTGTTCAGGAGTATTAGTAAAACTATTTAACCACTTTAACTCAAGGTTGGCCTTAGCTCTAGAGCTTTATGAAAGGACCCGGGAGGAGAAGCAACTTGGGGAGGGGGTTGTTATTGAAGTTTTTTTAGTATTTTAAGGAGCACAGCTATACTGGTGTCTACAGACTCAATGTTACCCTGTATGTAACAAGTGTATTGGGCAGTAGTGAAAGATTTCCTACCGTGTGTCATGGTCAAGAAAGTTTGAAAAACAGACTTAGAGGACAAGTTCCTAACATAGCCCGATGTAGGCTTTTCAAATGTATCAGTTGTTCGAGTGGAGGACTGCCATATGTAAGCAGACAGTTCTAATCCAGATTATGTGCCTGGAAACCTAGCTTATATTATTTTTACTATTTTCCAAAAGGTAGGCAAGATAGCCCCCTGCCTTCCTTCCTACTACTCCAAGAAATTTTACCTAGAGACATATTTGTCCAACTTCAAGTTCTGGCAGAAAACCGAAGGGTTCCACTTCTGACTTTCTTCCTCACAGACTGTGGAAGATGCCCTAGGATTCTTTGTTCTCTAACCAGACCCAGTCTGGCAGGCATTACACACAAATAGCAGAGACAAGCTCTCTTAGCTCCTTGTCCCAGAAGACCATTGCTAACATTGTGCTTTAATTAGATATGTCTTATTCATTATGGAGTTTTAAGTTAACACTGGAAAACAGCCTGTCTGCTGTGTTAGACTAACTTCAAAATTCGGTTTAGCATCATATATATTTAATATTATATGTTGCTTTTTTGTTTTACATACAACATGAATTTAGAAGATTTATCATTTTATATGCAATTTCTACTTCTGTTTCTATTAGGAGTTAAGTTAGATATTTTAGCTAGTCAAGCTATAGTCCAAGTTGACTAGAAAGAAGTTCTTACTAATTTAAAAGATTACATATCGTGCAGATTTATGACTTGTTTTAGTCTTGTACAAATTTTTGAGAATTCTATTTGGATTAGAGTAGTGGTCAGCAAACTTTAGTCCAAGGACCAAATCCAGCTTATCTTATTTTTTATAAATTAACTTTCCCTTTTTTTTTTTTTTTACAGCTATACCCGTGGCATATGGAAGTTCTCAGGCTAGGGGTCAAATATTAGCTACAGCTGCCAGCCTATGCCACAGCCACATCAGATCTCAGCCACATCTGTGACTTAGGCTGGAACTTGTGGCAATGCTGGACCCTTAACCCATTGAGCGAGGCCAAAAATTGAATCTGCATCCTTAAGGAGACTATGTCAGGTTCTTTTTTTTTTTTTTTTAGGGCGTAGCTACAGCTGTTGGCCTATACCACAGCCACAGCAAAGTGGGATCTGAGCTGCGTCTGTGACTTATACCACAGCTCATGGCAATGCCAGATCCTTAACCTACTGAGAGAGGCTTAGAGACCACCTAAAGATATGAGCTTAAGTATATCCTCCCTGGAAGTTTATGTTTACACAGTTCTAGATAACTCCTAATGGAAAAAAGACCTTAATATACAGTGGCAAAGACAGAAGCATCTTCCATTTACTTTTTGTAACCAAAAAAATTTATTTAAACAAAAAAGATAAAAGTTAGGATAACTCTCTTTGGTATCTTCACTTTTATAGAATTTGAAAAACACTCAAAATTAAATCCTCAATGTGACTAACGCACCAAGAGTATTTACTTTGAGTGGACTTTCTATCTATAGAAGTGTTCACTGACACAGAGTTAAAGAGAACACCCCCAACCATATTTTATATTATTCCTTAAGCATATCCAATATTTTCAGGAAAATGTTCAAATCACAGGAAGGCAACAGATGCAGCAAAGAATAAAAATAGTAAAACCACAGTTAAATGTATTTCCAGAGAAAAAGGTTTATAAATATTCAAGTTAACTGAGAAAAATAGATTTGTGGCCTAAGTCTTGCTATTAAATGCTTTCTAAAGTATTCTCAGTCCATTTTCTTGCCTTAGTAAGTATAGTTTAATGAATATAATTGTGGTTTTTCTCTAATGATTACATTATGATAGCACAATCATGTAGATTTATGTATAATGTTTTGGGGTCAATGGGTTATTATGAAATATATGGTAGATGTTACCTTCTTGAAAAAATTCATCTCAGTTTGCCCTTTAAGAACAGTACTAAATAAAATAATTTCTAGCTATTTGATGTTCTTGAATAATGACCGATAAAGAGTGAGGTTTTACCAGCTGCTATGTACATGCATTACTTACAAATCAAGTGGGTAGAAGAAAAAAACCAGGTATTTTCCACGATAATCAGTTAACTTGAGCTCCTTAAATTCTCCATTTATCACAGCTGTTCCTTCCCAATAAGGTGCTGGCTTGGAAACTAAGAAAGAAAAATATATGATGCTCTGTGACAACGAGAAGGTTGGTGAGATGACAAAAGGATATTTTCCAGAAATCACTAAAAAAAAATTCAAGGTTTCTGAGTCTGGACCTCTTCAGCAATCTGGTGATGCTAAGGGACTTCTCAGAATAGTGTTATTGAAAACATAAAATATTTAGAATTACAAAGGAAACCAATTATATTGAAATGCAATTTCAAAGTCATCGAAAATGAAATTACACTGTAAACCAGCTATAATGGAAAAAATAAAAACCACTATAAAAAATAATAAAACAACCAAATTGCTGATGTATTAATATTTGTGCCCTTTTATCAACACTTTAAAACTGCAAGATCTAGCAGTGATCTAATAACTACCCAAGAGAATGTAAAGGATGTTTCAGGATGCTTGTAACAACCATCATGTGGCATGAAAATATCTGTGATTCTCCTGGAGACAGGGACAACAGCAAGTACTGCTGAAGCTAATGTGGTTTGCTGCTGATGTTCATAATAAAGGAAAGAAATGCTAAATTTCAGTTGGAGGTTAGTGAAAATACTTTTTTTTCCCTATTCATGCTCACAGACCCCCTACATTCCATCTCTGTACTAAACCCTACTGGATACTTCATTAAAGCCCCTCCAAGTTTAATCAACTTCCTACATTTCAAATAGATTTTCCGTTCTCTAGTCTTCCAGATGCACTAATTTAAATGTTTGTCCAGTTTCTCACATACACATGCAGGACCTGCTGCTACACTCAAGGAATGGGAAATCTGCAAATATGTCAGACCAGAAGTGTGAAATCCCAGACCATGGGATTATTTTCCAGGGCTTTGAAAGAGGAGATCCCCTTGAACAAGTCTCAAGTGACCTAATGGAAATTGAATTGTTCATGCTGCTCTCTTGTAAGGGCATGCTGTAATTCTCGCCAACAGCCTTGATGATAATGTACCTTGAACTTCTGTTAACATTCAGATAGCACTTAAACTTTCAGAACCATTACATAATTAAAGTCAATACTTGCTTCCAAGTTTGACAAAGTTTCCTAGAAAGTAAGGCTTATAATAGTGAGCATTTTTGGTCTTTCTGAAAATAGATAAACTTAAAATGAATTTCTCTGTGAAGTTAATATATAACATGTGATTACTTATCTTGAGCCAGCAGCCTACCTCATAGAAATATCTTGATCTTACTAGGTAAAGGCCAGGAAGTAGAATTAGATAGTAGAATAATAATGAATTATATGTGCTTTATATACATTTCTTAAAATGCTGCTCAGGTGTTAAGTCATAATTGTAATGATGTGTTACAACGATAGTCCTTAATGATTTTAGCATATAGGGAAAACCAATAAAACTAAAAAATTTTGTTCTGAAAACCTTGATTTCGTAAATTTGGGGTTATTTTAAGAACTCCAGTGTTAATTAAAAAAAAAAAACCTGTCATCAGTTTACAGACCAAAAAGAATGCAGTTTGCTAAGATCTATAAATGAAATTCCCAAAGCAACTTTCTGTATGTATTAAAAGACAAACAAAAATTGTCCTGAATATAAATCATATTAACAAAGCAAATGCAAAACCCTATAAAGAACATTTAAATCCCTTCACCACGTTAACCCCCATCAACTTAACTACTGTTAACATTTTGTTGTCTTTCCTTCCAGTCTTTAAACACACAAATTTGGACCATGTTGCACCCCGCTTTTAAAAAAAGGGGATCATAAATAGTTTTTCATGTTAGTAAAATTATCTGAAAGTATGACTTAGGTAGTTCCATAATATTCCATTTTATGAATGAAAGCCCTTGTATCTTTAATTCTAGAGGCGCCTACACATGACATAAATGTAGCAAATACCTAAAATTTGAAAAGGTTTGCTAGTAGAGGGAAATCTATTATTACTACTATTTTTTGCTTCTATAAGCAGACTTAGATGGGACTTGTTATGGGCAATAGATAAAACGCCAGTAAATACTTAACTGACTGACATATTTCTCTTTCTTCCCAAGCAAGTAAAACCAATGGGACTTGGGAATATTATTATTTTAAAGGCGCAAGACTAGCTTTTTAAAAAACAAAAATCTAAAAATAACTTTCAGTAGGAAAGAACCACAAATGTTTAAGGAGGCAAAACAATTTTGCTCATTTATCACTCCCACTCCACATCCTAAGGCAAAACAACATCCCATTTAACACTGGGGATTCATAATTGTGAAGCATTACTTTTTTCAATGAATGTGGGCATGGAACATGTTGTAACTGGACCACAAAGGCCATATACACAACTTCAGAATGACAAATGGTCTGTAGGAAAAGCAGGTTACTTAAAAGTGAGCAAGGGACAGTCTTGATTCTTTAGCCCCCAGCCACTTCTTTTTGGCTAACCTTTTTTTTTTTTTTGCCTTTTATCATTTTGGGGCCGCACCTGAGGCATGTGGAGGTTCCCAGGCTAGGGGGTCTAATCGGAGCTGTAGCTGCCGGCCTATGCCGTAGCCACAGCAACACAGGATCCGAGCTGCCTCTGCAACCTACACCACAACTCATGGCAACGCCGGATCGTTAACCCACTGAGCAAGGCCAGGGATCGAACCCGCAACCTCATGGTTCCTAGTTGGATTCGTTAACCGCTGCGCCACGACGGGAACTCCTTTTTGTCTAATCTTAACATCCAGATGCAGCAGGCCATAACTTTCTCAGTAGTCTGACGTGTCCTTCCTGAAAGTGGCCATTAGTTGTGTACACTGGACAGAAATGCAAATAATCAAAAGCCAAACTGGCAGGACACAAATTTGCCACGAGGTTTATCATCAACCAAAATGCATTACTTCTAACCTCATTTTTCCCATTTCCCTAAGAAGAGTCTCCGAAGTTCATCCTATAAGTTCTTAATTTCCAAAACACACAAAGGATACCCATTAACTATTTAGATCTTGGGGAAGGTGGCTTTTTTAACAGTCTTCTTTACCAGATACACAACGAAAAAAATAAATAAATAAAAATAAAATAGGAAGATTTGCCCATCTGAGCATATTGTTTAGTCACTTTTCCGCTTAACCAAACTTTCTGTGAATCATTATTCAACTTATCAATGCAGTCTTCCCCGAAATAGTACTTGAAAACAGACCCACTGTGCTGCAAGCACTTTCTGATGTTTGAGGAAGTGTTTCAGTTTGCACAACATCCTTGATGCCTGCAAGCC
>PVHT020000194.1:607213-634126 GCA_004024745.2 Catagonus wagneri
CCCCCCCCCCCCCCCCCCCCCCCCCCCCCCCCCCCCCCCCCCCCCCCCCCCCCCCCCCCCCCCCCCCCCCCCCCCCCCCGCAGGAGACAGCCAGGCTCTACCGGGAGCAGAAGCAGCCCAAAGGGTGACGCCCAAGCCAGGCCCCCGGGAAGCCACCGTAACCAGGGCACATGGGTCTCCTAGCCCTCCCCACCTCCCGCCTCCCTCTACCACCGGTCACCTCGCCTTGGCGGGGCACCACCTACTCTTGGCTTTGCTGAGGTGCAAGGAGTGATCGGCGACCGAAACCCGGGATGCCTCCCCCGGGTACACTTGTCCACCCGCGTAGAAGTGGCACTCCTCCTCGCGGGTTCGGGGCCTCTCCTCTGCCTCCAAGCCCCACAGCGCTTCGGCCCGCAGCAGTAACAGCAGCAGCGGCAGCAGCAGTAGCTTTCGGCTCCGGCCATAGGCCGGAGTCGTCGCGGGTAGCGGCGGCGGCGGCGCCTCCATGACCACGCGAGTGCAGCAGCACGTCCCTTGGCTCGAGCGCCACTTCTCCCGCCGCCAGGCGGCTACAACAGCGCGCTCAATACCCGCGCGAGCCGAAGCGCGGCCTCGCGAGACCTGCCCCGCCTCCTGCACTCTCCACGTTCCCAGCAGCCGGGGCTCCCCAACCTCCCACCCCGCCACGTGGGCGTCAGCCCCGCCTGCTCGCCCCCTGCTGGCGTTTGCGCCTGCGTCCTGGGGCGGGCCAGGGCTGGGGAGTTTGGCCGTTGCGTCGCCCGTGCTTGGTCTCACGCGGTCCCGCTCTGGTACCGTTTACGCGTCCTCCTACACCCATTTCTTCCACAAAACCTCTCCACCGCACGCCGTCCCCTCCCAAGTGGAACTAACATCTGCCCCTGAACCACTTGCATTTTATACTTCTAACAGTTAACTTGTTTTTTTCCTTTAAGTGATCTGTGTGGCTAGCGCCCTGACCTGCCCCCCGCCCCTAGTTGCAACCCTTTTAAATCCTGGGGAAAAAACTTGGAGAAGAGAGGCTTAACCATTTACTTTCCTTCAGCAGGCAAGGCAAACAGGCAGTTTGGTGACATAAACCTATCCCAAATGTGTCCTTTTTTTTTTTTTTCTAAGATTTGAAAAGTTGCCAGAAAACCAAACTTTGTCCCAGTACAGTGTGGTTATTCTGACAATTACCCAATCACTTTACAGGAGCCTTCCGAAGCCTTTATGCCCCTAGAGTCCCTCCTAGCTTCCTGGGAGCTCCTCATCTTTTTGAATCCCACTGAAGCCCTCCAACAGTCTGTGTTTTCTCTGTTAGACTGTCAGCTCCCTAGGGTCAAAATCAAAGTCATTCATCTTTGTTTCCCAAGGCACCTGGCACAAGGTGAGCATTTGCTATCGTAAACACTGGAGTTGGTAAATAACACCTAATGTAGCTGACAGCCATAGTCTCCAGTGGCTTTCATATATTAAATGTTTATTCCCCTTGACAACCCTTTGAGGCAGATAGGAAACTTGCCCATACCTCTCACTCTCGTCCTGCCCATTATAGGACTCAGAAGAGTTTGCCGAAGCCTCTTGGCCTTTCTTCTGTCGCCCCTTCCCGCGACTCCCCACCCCCACCCGGCTGGTGTTTGCGCCTGCGCCCTGGGGGCAAGCCCAGGCCGCCCAGCGGCGCGCAACTCGGTGGGCTCTTTTGTGGCGTCATCGGCTGCGGCTTTCTCCTTCCGTCTTCCCTTCCCCCCTTTCCCCCAACCCCCTTCCCCCCAACCCCTTTTATCCTTCAGCACTGTTCTAGGTCCTGGTCACCCTTCCAGGCCCATCTGTTGCACGAAGCTTCGCCAGAGATAAGGTTCCTGCCATTGCCGGGGACTGGCCGTTCGCTCTCAGCTCTGTTTTAGACCCTCACATGCTCTCGCACCCCTCACTCCCGCACACCACCCCACCCCGCCCCCGCAAAGCTGAAACTAGCCCTTCTGCCCCTGAATGGTTTGCACTGTATACCTTTAACGGATACTTACTCTGTCTTTTCTGCAGTGAGCTGTATGACCGCCATGACGCCATGACGCCCCTCTCCGGTTGTAGCCCTTTTAAGTCCTGGAAAGACTTGGGGAAGAAAACTCTAACCTGAAGAGCAATTATCTTGAGACCATTTATTGGCTTCCAGCGGGAAACTCTTTCAAGAGGGAAAGTCACAGTTTGGTGACTTAAGACTGTCTCAAGGTGTGCTTTATTATTTTTTAAATCAAGACTTGATAAGTTTCCACAAGACCCTTTCGCCCAACAGTGTTATTCTGACAGTTATCCCTTCACGCACCCATTTGTTAGGATGGCAGGTGAGAACTGGAGGGCGAAACAATGCCTGCCAGAAAGACGGGAGCCATTGGCAGCCTGTATGTCCACAGGGTCCCTTCTGTATTCCTGTGAGCTCCTGTCATTTTCTGATCCCACAGAAGCCATCCTAGCAGTTTCTTTCCTCTTTTAGACTGTCAGCAACCTGGGATCACAATCGATGTCGAATTCATCTGTGTTCCCCAAGGCACCTGGTACAAGGTGAGCACTTGCTATTGAAAGCACTCGGTTTTGTAAATAGCACCTGCTGATTCTGGCAGCCTGTCATAGTTTCAAGTTCCTTTTACATATTATAACTTTACTTCTTGTGACAACACTTTGAGGCAGATATGAAACTTGCCTTTTCCAAACTCACCCCTCACCCCAGTCCCACCCATTATGTGCTCTGCTTTTTGTTTGTTTCCTGCCCTTTGTTTCCTGTGAGCAAAGGAGGAAGCCACCTCTTTTTTTACTGGGGAAGGTGGGGAGAGGCATCGGGTGTGAGTCTGTGGGCTGGGGAAGCTTGTCCTTACCCATAGCATTGTCTTTCGATTCTTCACTTGCCAGGGGGCTGGAGATAGGCGTCCGTGGACGAGGTAGCTCTCGTATCTCCCGTTCTTCTCCTTCTCTGGCTTCCTGTTCCACATGGAAGGGGATTGGGGCACGGGGAGTTCGGGCCTGAGCCCCAGGGATTCGGCTCAGGCCTATGTTTCGAGGTCGGCTTCGGTGATCCATGTTGACCTTTGGTCAAACAACCCCAAAGCTTCGATGAATTCTACTAGGCTGTGAGCTGGGGCTCTAGGAACTGGGAGAGGAAGCTTGGGGAGAGTGTTATTTCCTGACACTTCTGCTCTGGGCTGAGCTGAGGTGCCCCAGTTGGCAGCAGGGGCTGCTGCCCACTGGAGAGAGTGGCCAGGTAGGCCAGCTCCCAGGCACAAACTGGGCACCCCTCAGTTCCACCAGAACCTCTGGGCAGCTGACATTCTGGGTGGCAGTTGCTGTGAATCCTTCTGTCCAATGATATTTCCTGTGTACTTGCCTCCTGCAGGTAGACATTATGTTGTCACAGTGACAGTCATAAGGAGGCTTGGGGTGGGGCCCTGCCCCCAAGGCACTCACCATCCAGCTGGAGTCAGCTGTTCATATTAATAATACAAAATCATCAGACACAGGGAGGTGGTTCTGTATATAGAGAAACACCTAGAAGCTTGAAAACATTCAAGTGTATGGACCAAGCCCCAGAAATGATTTAAGTGGTGTTTGTTGGGGAGGGGTGTCCCAAGAGTGTATGGTTTCCACAAATGGCTTGTCTGGTTAAGAACCACCACTGATGGAGGTTAAGAGAACAGGTTGTGGACTCAGCTGTTTCTAGGTTCCAATCTGAGCTCTGCCACTCATTAGCCTTGTGGCCTTGGGAAATGAACTTAACCTCTCTGAGCCTGAGTTTCACCTGCAAATGGGAGTCATCGATACCTTCCCCTGCTGTGAAACTGAAATGATAGGAGTTTCATGATAAAAGTGTTACGACCTAACTTGGAGTGTGGGCCAGACTTAGGAACTCTCTTTTAATGTATAGGACAGGAGGAATGCTTTTTGTGACTTCTGAGTCAAGGTCATAAAAAGGGTAGTTTCAGTCTGTCTTGCACTTACATCACTCGTTCTGGGGGAAGACTTATTGTCCCCAGAATTTTTTTTTGAGTTGTAATTCACCGAACATATAGCTTATCATTTAAAAATTTATCATAAATTCAGTGGTTGTTAGTAGTACTGTACTTTGTGCTTACTACTATCTAATTCCAAAACACTTCATCATCCCCCAGAAGAAACTTCATTCCTATTGGCAATTAATTCCTTTCCACTAACCCCTGGCAGTGACTAATCTGTTTTCTCTCTGTATAGATTTGCCTATTCTGGACATTTCATATAAATAGAATCATGTAGCACGTGTCCCTCTGTGTCTGGTTTCTTTTACATAATTGTTTTCAAGGTTCATCTCTGTTGTAGCATGTGTTAGTACTTCATTCCTTTTTTATTGTGGTAAAATACACATAGCATAATACTTGAAATTTTAACCTTTCTTTTTTGGGTCTGTTTAGGGCTGCATCTGTGGCATATGGAGGTTCCCAGGCTAGGGGTCACAGACACAGCAACACCAGATCCGAGTCGCATCTGTGGCCTACACCACAGCTCATGGAAATGCCAGATCCTTAACCCACTGAGCAAGGCCGAGGATGGAACCTGTGTCCTCATGGATGCTAGTCAGATTCATTTCTGCTAAGCCGCAACAGGAATGCCATTTTAACCAGTTTTTTTTTTTTTTTTTTTTGTATTTTAGGGCCCCACCCGTGGCATATGGAGGTTCCCAGCCTAGGGGTCGAATTGGATTACAGCTGCCAGCCTACGCCACAGCCACAGCCACGCCAGAACCAAGCTGCATCTGTGACCTACACCACAGCTCACGGCAACGCCGGATCCTTAACCCACTGAGCAAGGCCAGGGATTGAACCTGCAACCTCATGGTTCCTAGTCTGATTCGTTAACCGCTGCGCCACTACGGGAACTCCAATTTTAACCATTTTTAAGTGTATCATTCAGTGGCATTAAGTACATTTACATTGTTGTACACTCATCACCACCATCCTTCTCTGGAATTTTTCATCTTCCTAAACTGAAACTATACCCATTTAGCAGTAACTTCTCATTCACTGCTCGCCCAGCTCCTGGAAACCACCGTTCTACTTTTTTTCTCTAAGTGTGACTAAGTATCTCATGTAAGTAGAATCATACAATATTTGTCCTTTTGTATCTGGCTTTTTTCACTTAATGGTTTCAAGGTTCATCTATGTTGTAGCATGTATTGGTATTCTGTCCCTTTGTGTGGGTATACTAATTTTGTTTGTCCATTCATAAATTGATAGATATTCATGTATAAACTTTTAGACTATTACAAATAATGGTGCTATGAACGTTCATGTACAAGTTTTTATGTGAACAGATGTTTGCAGTTCTCTTGGGTATATATTTACGACTGTAAGTGCTGATATATATATATATATATATATATATATATATACACATACATACATACATACACACACACACATGTTTCGTATCTCACTTTTTCAGGTCCATCCAAAGTGTTTTCCACAGCAGCTGTACTATTTAACATTTACACCAGCAATATATGAGGAGTCCAATTTCTCCATATACTCTTCAACACTTGTTATTGCCCATTTTTTTGGTCATAGTCATCTTGGTATGAAATGGTATCTCAGCGTGTTTTTTGTTTGTTTTTTTTTGGCCACATGCAGAAGTTCCCAGGCCAGGGATTGATCCCTCACCATAGCAGTCACCCAAGCTACAGCATTAATAGCACCAGATCTTTAACCCTCTGAGCCAGTAGGGAAATTACTTACTGTGGTTTTGATTGGTATTTACCAAATGACCAGTGATGTTGAGCATCTTTTCATGTATATCATTTTTGGAGGAAGACCCTGTCTGGCACTGTCATGGGGAAATTCAGATTCCTTAAGGGACCCCAGAGTGCAAGGTATCTGGTGTCTTTCCTCTGAATAGTCAATTGGATTCTTCCTCAGTCCTAAGACTTTTGTGACCCATCTCTGTGCTGGGGTCCTTCTGCTTCCCCAGGTGCCTCACTTGGTTGCTTTTCCTTTTTGTTTTTGTCCTTTGTCTTTTTAGGGCCACACCTGCGGCATATGGAGGTTCCAGGCTAGGGGTTGCATCAGAGCTGTAAGTGCTGGCCTACGCCACAGCCACAGCAGCATGGTGTGTGAGCTGCATCTGCAACCTACACCACAGCTCACAGCAACGATGGATACTTAACTCACTGAGTGAGGCCAGGGAGCGAACCTTCGTCCTCATGGATGCTAGTCAGATTGGTTTCTGCTGAGCCACTACGGGAACTGCCCCTGCTTTTCCTTTTATGACAATCTCAGGCTGCTGTCTTTTGTGGGGTCCACATTTGTTCCCCGGAAACAGATTTTTCTGCATTTGTGGGCAGTTCAGTTTCAGTTTACGTCTAAGGATGGCATTTTATTGTGCCTTCTGCCACAGACAGTTCCAGTCCCAGCCCCTAGAGTTTAGTTGTGTGAGCCAGACACTGGTTTCTGTGATCCTCAACCTGCAGGAGACACAAGCTTTGTGAAACTTTTTGTCATTTTCTTGAAGTGGCAACATCTGTCACTCTCTCATTCTAGGAGAAGTTAGCCACATAGTCATGAGGACACTGGGAATCTCTGAAGATGCCCATGTGGGAAGAAACCCAGACCTCCTATCAGCTACCAATACCACCTTGCTGGACTTGTGACTGTGCCTCTTTGGAAGCAGATCTTGCAACTCCATTCTCTTATGATGACTGTAGCCCTTGTGACATCTCGGTTGCAGCCTCATGGGATGACCTGGGTCCGAACCATCTGTTCAGCAATTCCTGAATTCGTGACGCACACAAACAGTGAGTTGGATAAATTTTCATTATGTAATTTTTTCCCTTTTTTGGGAAATAAAATTCACATACATAAATTTCACCACCTTAAAATGTACAGTTCAGTGGTTTTTAGTATATTCGTTGCTATACAACCATTTTCACTATCTCATTCCGGAAGATTTCCATGACCTTAAAATGATACCCTCTTGGCCATCACTCTTAGTTCCCCCTACTCCCTATCACCTGACAACTGCTAATCTACTATTTGACTCTACCGATTTGCCTACTGTGGACATTATTGTCTTTTCACTTTATTGATACTGTCCTTTGACACAAAATTTTAAAAAATTTTGATGCTTCCCAGTCTAGTTACTTTTTATTTGCTTGTGCTGTTGGTGTCATGCTGAAGAAACTGGTGAGTAACACAAGGTTGTAAAGACTTAATTAGTTTTTCCTTCTAGGAGATTTATGGTTTGTAAAAGGAAGAAGTTGATGTGAAAAGGGAGGGAGGAAAACCTAATTGAGGCCCAGTGGTTTTCATAGGTATATATACACTTTAGGAAAACATACACATGAAAGACGATATTGAGGAAATGGATTCCATCAGGATTCTCCATACCTAGGTATGCCTAAGAAAGTCTCCTTGTAGGATTTGGGCTCTGACCCGAACCAGAGAAACACTGGCTTCTTATGCATATTATGAGTGGGGTGAGTGGGAATAGGGTGGGAGTAGGAGTGGGAATAGGAGAATGAGTGAGAATAGGAGAAGAGTGGGGAAAAGTAATGAAAAAGAAGAACATAGCAGAGAAGAGAAAAGAGGGGGCCCAGGAGAAAACTGGGAGTTGTGCTCAGGTAAAGTGAGGTGAGCCAGTGTCCCTTTATCACATCCTTGTAGGAGTTGTCAGGGGGCATGGAGACCCCCATTATAGACTGCCTTCAGATGTCTCTGGACCAGAAGTCTCCTGGTTTTTCTTGGAAAATTTCTGTATTAGATTATCTCTAGTGTGATGTTGTCTCTGCATTTTCAAGCCTGGGTATTTAGCCTTCTGGGTTCTCTCAGGGAGTTTTTTTTATTGTTTGTTGGTTCAGCTTCATGCATCAAGTCAATCCGGCTGGCCCGTGTAGGTAGCGCTTCATTTTGATGAGCCCCAGTTTCGTGCATTTATATTCCTTCTCCTAGTCTTTTTTTTTTTTTTTTTTTGTCTTTTTGCTTTTATGTAGAGCCGCACCCGTGGCATATGTAGGTTCCCAGGCTAGGGGTCTAACAGGAGCTGTAGCTGCCGGCCTACGCCAGAGCCACAGCAACGCGGGATCCGAGCCGCATCTGCAACCTTCACCACAGCTCACGGCAACGCCGGATCCTTAACCCACTGAGCAAGGCCAGGGATTGAACCCACAACCTCATGGTTCTTAGTCGGATTCGTTAACCACTGAGCCATGAAGGGAACTCCTCCTTCTCCTAGTCTTATAGCAACATGTCACTCCTCCAGGCTCTAGGGGCTCCTTGCTAGGCCAGGAAGCCTGAGTCCAAGTTTGGGCACAAGGGCAGTGGAGACACCTTGAAGAGGCCTGTCTTCACGTTGGCCCTGGCCCCAGCTCTTGAACTCTCAGAAATTTTGGACAGATTGACCCTACAGGATTTTTGGTATAGGGGGCTTGCTGGAGGCTTCCTGATGGGAGGGACTGGTGCCTGCCCACTGGTAGGTGGGGCTGATTCCTATCCCTCTGGTGGGTGGGGCATTGTCTCTGGGTGAGATTAGAGGCAGCTTTGTGCCTGAGGGGTCTTTAGGCAGCCTGTTTACTGATGGGTGGGGCTGTGATCCCACCTGGATGATTGTTTGTCCTGGGGCTTCTCAGCCCTGATGGGAGGGACCAGATTTTCCCAGAAATGGCCACCTCCAGAGAAATGCAGGCCGATGAATGTTCCCGAGAGCTTTGTCTCCAATGCACTGTACCCACTACAAGCCACAGTCACCCCGGTTTTCCGAGGAGATCCTCCAAAAATTGCAGTCAGGTTTGACCAGGATTCCTATGGAGACTTTGCTTTGCCCTGGGACCCAGTGCACGTGAAAGTCTGTGTGCGTCTTTCAAGAATGGGGTCTCCGTTTCCCCCAGTCCCGTGGAGCTCCTGCACACAAGCCCCACTGGCCTTCAGTGCCAGATCCCCAGGCGTGGGGATTTGAGGTGGGGCTCAGAACTCTCAGTCCTGTAGGTGAGTCTCTGTGATACAGTTACTTTTCAGTTTGTGGGTTTCCCACCCGGGAGGTATGGCATTGCTTATATCGCGAAATCACCCCTTCTACCTCTTGATGTGGTCTCCTCTTTGTCTTCTGGAGTAGGATATCTTTTTGAAAGTTTCCAGTACATTTCGTTGAAGGTTGATCTGCATTTGGTTGTAATTTTGTTGTTTTTATGAGAGAAATTGAGCTCCAGTCCTTCTATTCCGCCATCTTAATTCGATCTGCCTACAGGATTTTTTTTTTTTTTTGGTCTTTTTGCCTTTTCTAGGGCCGCACTCGTGGCATATGGAGGTTCCCAGGCTAGGGGTCTAATTGGAGCTGTAGCCTCCAGCCTATGCCACAGCCACAGCAACGCGGGATCCAAGCCGCGTCTGCAACCTATACCACAGCTCACGGCAAAGCCGGATCCTTAACCCACTGAGTGAGGCCAGGGATCGAACCCGCAACCTCATGGTTCCTAGTCGGATTCATTAACCACTGAGCAACGACGGGAACTCCTGCCTACAGGAATTTTAATTTCTTCCTTCGGGAGGCTTTTAAGGCCACAATGTTCTATTGGAAAAATACAGGTGGTATCCTGCAGGCTGAAAGGGAACTCTGTCATTTGAGCGTCATGGCTGTGCAGTGAGATGTTATCAACTCCTGTTTCATAGGTGAGGCAATCTTTGCAAAGTTAGCTGTCCACTTTGCATAGCCCTTTCCAAGAATGTTTCTTTTTTGACATACTTTTTTGGTATCGTTGTCCTGCAGTTGTTGGAGGGAAAGCAGAAACTTTTCCAAAAGACCAAAGATGAACTGTCTTCCAGAACAGGTCTTCATCACCACGTCACTGAGCATCCTTTGATGACTGTAAAGAGAAAGTAACTTTCTTCTCTTTTTTGCTCGTACGTGAAAGCTGCCTTGAGGATCTGTTTTTCCCTAGTCTGGGAGGAAATCTCCAGAGGATTCCCTCCCTGGCCAACTGTTCAGTCTTAAATGACAGACCACGTTACAGTCACTTGTAAGGCAGTTAGAAGCCCAGTTAACAGCGGTCAAAACCCTACACTCCTGAATCCTGGAACATTTCTGTCTATACCAAACTGGTGCCTTCATAGATTTAGTCATCTTGCCAGTGACGTGTGTGTATGTGTATATATGATGATATAGTACTTCTTTATGCCTTTCCTCTCTTCATCTCCCTCTGTTCCTTGACCTTGCTCCAGATGTGGTCCCCCGGAGAAAGCTGCTGGGGAGAAGAGCATGTCCTGGCTGGCATAGTCAATAAAGTTGTAATGTGGCTTTGGGGCTGTGAACAGAGGAAATCCTGAGTTCCTGCTCTCATGGGCACATTTTGTGTTTCCCGAAGGAACCTCAGATTGCTGGCTTCTGCGTCCTGGGTGGCTTTCCACTGACTGGCCGCTAAAGTCACCCTCAGAGCCTGGTCTTTTATGACCCACACTTCTGTTGGAGTCATTGTGTTTCTGGGCGCTTGGCCTCAGTACTCTGCCTTTAAGACAGCCTGCTCTACTCACTTTTACAGGGTTCTCATGTTGACTGTGGAAACCACAGTCCTTCTCTGCATTTGGTAGAATGTTCAGTCCAGCATGCTCAATCCAGCCCTCTTACTGGATGTTCTGGTCAGGTGTTTTTCACACTTCGATTCCTGACTTCATTTGCCTGAGTCACGCAAATGGAAAACACTGACCTTTCCTCTGCAGGTCGTTTCCACCTATAGCTTCTCTTCCTACGTGAAGCAGTTACTAGTGCCGGTCTCCTTTTATCTGAGGGCTCCACAGGTGTAAGCTTCTGTTTAGACCTTAAACTCCCCTAAATACACAGGCTTTTGTGGTCCTTTCCTCTGTTGCGGTTTTCTTGCTCTTCAGGTACCCCTCTCATGTGCTTTCTTTTTAACACAATCTTAGTCCATTCACTTTTGCAGAGTTTTATGCTGACCATAGAAAACACAGTTGTAATTTCAGCAGGTGTGAGGAATTCTGTTCATTCTAAATCAGTCCTCCCTGTGCCTTCAGACCTGGTCAGTTTCTGCCCCAGGTCCTCACCTTCACTTCTATGAGTCACACTCTAGTCCCACTGCTCCTCTAACCCTAGGAGAGGTACGTCAGGCTTTCTGAAGCTGTCATTTGCTTGAAGCAGGAGGAAGTAATCTTTGTCCCTCCTTCATGAAGGTGGAGAAAATGCCCACCAGTTTACCTTCCTCAGGGTCCTTGTGTCAACCTTGGAGAACATTCTTTTCTGCTACAGCCGGAGGAAGTGCAGTGCTCTGCCATGTCAGCCTCCTTCTGTCTTTCTGGGCAGCAGAGCTCCAGCTCCGGCTCTTCTTTCTATATCAGTCCCTGGAACACAAGTGATGTTTTCTGAAATGTTGCATTTGGGTCCGTCATTCCAATCCTCATCCTCATGAGGCAGTTTTCTCACCCCCGCCCTCAACCCCAGGCTCTGTTGAGTCCAGAGCTGCAGGATAGAAAACACTTAGCTGCAGTCTAGAGTGCCTTCTCCATAAGCGGGTGTCCTATAGCCTGCCTTGAGGTCGTTCATCTCTTGGTTACCCTGTCATCATTTTGGTGTGTGGGACAGGATTGCAGGGAGCTGCTACTTTGGCCTCATTCTTCATTTTACTCTCTTTTTCAGTATTGGAGTGTCAAAATGTAAAGGTTTTTGTGTGTTTTTAGTGGAATAATAATTTGGGCCATGGCTTTTCATGTCTCTTTGCCTCACAAATCCAGTCTGGAATGTGTGGCCAAAATAGTTACAAGGCCCTTTCATTAGACAAGAGACCACTCTGGCCAGGTTGTGCCTCAGACGAATCCCTCAGCTTTCTCTAATCTAGGTGGGCTACAGGGTTAATAGGATCCTCCAGCTAGGGAATTGTGCGTTTCATGCCAGGGGTCTTTGGCATCGGGGTTGACCCTGGGTGAATCAGTGAATGAGAGGAGACTTGATCTGATAGCACAGCAAGGGCAGGTTAGAAGGGATCAAGGCTCCCCCACATCAGCAGAGAGGTATGGCTCCTCGGGATCTGGCAGTGCACCCTGTCTCCATGGTCGGTGAAGAGGGGGAGCATAGGATTCTCCCACTGTCCAGCCTCTTTCAAGGTGTGTGGGCCAGTTGAGGAGTAAGCTAGGTTATCTGGGAGTGGTTAGTTATGCTACCTGTTGAAAAAAGTTTGGAGGGTTAGGCAGCTAGAGGTAGGATGGAAATATCCTGTCCAATTGGTGCCTAACTGTTGTAATTGTTAAAAGTACGTTTTTTTGTGGCCCAGAGAATGGCTGAGAGTATGTGCAGGTTGAGGCTTACTACTGCCAGTCGTTCCCCCTGCATGTCCCCCTCCCCCCATTTCCTGGGCTCTCAACTGAGAAGAATAGGTGGCCTCCAGGAAGTTGGTGTTGTACTGTCTGTGTAAGAATAACCATGACCTCTGTTTCTGCAAAAAGTGTCTGAATGCAGCTGATAGAAGTCATTGTGAAAAGATAAAAAGTTAAGCGTTATTTAAATCAGATACTTGATTACGAGGTTGGGGAAGGTGGGAGGAGGCCCAGATTCAGAACAGTGGAGAAAATGACTTCGGCATTGATAACTCCCTCCAGCATCTCTCCTCCTCCTTCCACCTTCACTTGGTGGGCTCTTGCCAGCAGACCTAGTTTTGGTCAGAGTTTTGCACCTTAGAATATAGAGTTCTAGGCCTTTATTATTGTGGTATTTGGAGGCTCTGCCAAAATGCTTCTATCAGAAGATGAATTGCTTTCAACATCTAGTTTAAGACAGACTTTCAGAGATGTGTCTGACCCACAGCGCCTTCCCTGACTGCACTGTTAATTGTAGGTACTGTGAGTGTATTTCTTTGTCTACTTCACATATATTTCAGAAAGGGGGGTGCATTCTGTGGGATGTCGGGTGCACGCAGACCCTGCCACATTTGACTCCTTTCTGCTCTCTCTGGACTTGAAGCCTTCTGGCTTTTCTTAGAATGTTTGTATTGGGTTATCTCCTTTCCATACTGTTCCCTCAGTGTTCAAGTGGGGTGTTTAGACTAATGGGTATTCTCTAAAGAGCCTCTTTTACATTTTTATGCCCCCTGAAAAAAGATTGGTACTTGTTGCCTTTTGAATTCCCCGTAGCTTCTGGTGCCTAGTCATTCCATATGGTCCTGGAATTTTGCAAAAACCATTTTCCCTGCTTTGTATGCCATTTGGATCATGATATGTTAGGTGTCCAGTTGGCAGGTAGGAAGTGAGATCCCACATTAGCAATGATGTGGTGGTGGCCTCTTGGATGGTTCTGTATCTGTGTTGGGCTCTGGCGTCAGCTCCTGCATAAAGTGGGCATTCAAGGCCCTAGTTGCTTTTTTTTTGTGCTTTTTAGGGCTGCACCTTATGGAAGTTCCCAGGCTAGGGGTCGAATCAGAGCTGTAGCTGCTGCCCTACATCACAGCCACAGCATGGGATCTGAGCCATGTCTGTGACCTATACCACAGCTCACAGCAACACTGGATCTTTAACCCACACAGGCCAGGGATCGAACTCACATCCTCATGGATACTAGCTGGGTTTGTTTCTGCTGCGTCACAACAGGAACTCTTGGCCCTAGCTGCTTTTGACACATTTACGTGATGGAGTTTTTAGCCTCTTAATTCCAGAGGCTGCTAGGCTAGAATGTACTTTTGGAAAAATAGAATTGGTCCTGTAGTCTAACATGGGTCAAGTCGATAGACTAAAGGGCAGAAGGAGAACCTGGATGTGCTCCATGGTCATTTGAGGGCAGATCTAATTTAGGAAACCACACGTTTGGAAGATGAGTGTGGAAATGGATTCCATTAGGTTTTACCCAGCAAAGTCACTGCTAGGAAAGTGTCCTTGAATGAGTGGGATCCAGTTGTTATTGTGAGATCCACTGCATTTTTTTAGATATTACTTAGCATAATGAATGATAAAATGGAAAAATAGAGAGCAAAAAGGGGAAAGCGAGGAGAAATGGGGGTTGAGATGGAGGAAATCCAGAAAGACAAAGTGGGTATCATGTAGGTGTAACCCAGTATCCTTCCATCCCATCCTTCTCTGGATTGTCAGGGTGCATGCAGACCCTGCCACCTTTGTGAGTGCATCCAGCTCTTTTCTGGGTTAGTAGCCCCTTTAAAGTAAAAAGATTCTGGGATGGTCATCTGCTGTGTGAAATTTTCCTCCCTATGTCAAGCAGGGGAATTTATCCTGGTGTATTTTCTCAGAGGCCTCTTTATTTTTCATATTTCCTTTTCTCTCTCTCTCTCTCTTTTTGTTTTTGCTTTTTAGGGCCGCACCTGCAGCATATGCAAGTTCCCAGGCTAGGGTTTGAATCGGAGCTACAGCTGCCAGCCTATACCACAGCCACAGCCAGAGCAATGCACGATCTGAGCCTTGTCTGTGACTTACACTGCAGCTTACCACAATGCTGGATACCTGACCTACTGAGCAAGGACAGGGATCAAACCCACATCCTCCCGGGTACTAGTCAGGTTTGTTTCCTCTGAGCCACAGTGGGGAACTCCTATTTTTCATATTTTCAATGTCCAATTAAAAAAATATTAGAATGGTAGACTTACAGCTGAGAAGTCATCATGTGTCATAATCTTCTGCTTTGGGCTATCAGATAGTCCAGAGTTGAGTGCTCTTCTGCTGTCCTCACTGTGATGGCCTGGCTATCCGATTCCTTTTTTTTTTTTTGAAGATCAATGAATTTTTATTTCAATTATAGGTGTACAAAAATCATCACAAGTCAATTTGATAGCATTTGCGTCCCAAACCCTCCGTGCATCCCCCCACTCCCCAGATTGTCTTATTTGAAAAACCGAAGGTTTTCCAAAGTCTATGAGTTGTTGTCTGTTCTGCAAAGAAATTCATTGTGTCTTCCAATTCCTTTGGAGTATATTCAGATGGGAGTTTGTTCCCTGTGCTTGCAGTTGTATTATTGTTGAGCCCGCTTTTGTGGACACAAAGACAAAATGACTTTCTTCTTCTCTTTATGCATGAAAACTGGTTTAGGGATCTGTTCTTCTTATCTATGGGAAGAAATCTCAGGAATTTTCCTGATTTATCTGGTTACTCTTGAATAACCTATCCTGTGGTTACTTCAAGCAGTTAGAAACCCAATTTGGAACAATAATCATAACCCCTAACTCCTGAATCCCGAAAAACTTCTTTCTGCTCCCAGTTGGCATCTGCTGTTTATTGGCCATGTGTCCCTGGGAGAGGTATTTAATCTTTCTGAGCCTCACTTTCTTCTGGTGTAGGTAGGAGATATTGCACGTCCCTCAGTCTGTGTGAACCTGAAATGAGATGACAAATACGAAGCTTTAGTACAGCTCCTGATACTAAATCTCATAGCTGCCTTGTAGACGTGGGGTCCTGACCCAAGTCAGAACCACTACATACTTCACAGATATAACTAGATGGAATAAGTGAAAACGGGAGAAACAGTGAAAAGTAAAGAAAAGGAATTTGGGGATGAAGTGGAGAAAAGAGGAGATGGGGTGGAATACAGGAAGTCGTGGTCAGGTAAAGTGGGGGAGAGCCAGTATCCCTTTCTCACCCTCACCAGGGAGTTGTCAGGGAGAATGCAGAGCTTCCGCCTATGTGACTCTCTTCATTTCTCTCCAGACCTGAGTCCTCCCGGTTGTTCTTAGAATTGACACATTGGTATATCTCTGGTGTGATGTTATCCCTGCTTTCAAGCCTGGGTGTTTAGACTTGATTTTCTGAGGCAGCCTGTGTTTTCTATTTAAAGGCCTCTTAAAGAGACTTGGTATTTATTGGCTGTTGATTTCACTGCAGCTTCAGGCACCTAGTCAAACTAGGCCTGCCATTTTTGGGAACCATTCATCTTTTGTACACCAGTTTCCACATCTGTACTCTGTATTCCTATTGTAAGGAGACATGTTGGGGTTCCAGGCAGTTACTTTTGGCATTTCAAAGGGCCCCTTAGAAAGTACTTGAAAAATATGTTTGTGGAGAGCTGACAAGTTACAGTGTGTCGTTGTCTCCAGCAATGTGGTATCAGATACTGCAGTGTGGATGGCTTTATAGCTCTCCTGTTAGCCTTACCATGACTTCTAGGATGCTGTATAATTTTGGAGCATCATCAGATTGAAATTTGATCACTTTTTCTTCTTTCTGCTTTCTGATCTGCTATAATGAGGTCTGAAAGAAAGCAACTTTATTCTTTTTCTTTTCCAATGGAAACTATTTGGGGACCTCTTCTTTCCATGTCTGGGAGGAAAACCCAGGATTGTCCCATAGCTTTTCTGGTCACCATTATATAGGCAGATGTCTTGATGCTACTTCTGTTTTACAAGAAGTCTATTCCAATGTAATATCAAAGCCCCCATTCCTGGAGTTCCCGTCGTGGCTCAGCGGAAACGAATCTGACTAGCATCCATGAGGACTCAGGTTCGATCCCTGGCCTCGCTCAGTGGGTTAAGGATCTGGCTGTGCCACGAGCTGTAGTGTAGGTCTCATATGCGGCTTAGATCTGATGTGGTTGTGGCTGTGGTGTAGGTCGGCAGCTCTAGCTCCGACTGGACCCCTAGCCTGGGAACCTCCATATACCGCGGGTGCGGCCCTTAAATTAAAAAAAAAGCCCCCATTCCTGAATCTTGTGGAGTATCTTCCAGTCCCAGCCAGGTCCTACTTGAAGATTGGAATCCAGCAAGTGATGTATGTATTTGGCCTGGGAGTCGAAGTAGGTAACCAGTTTTTCCATCTACCCTTCTGTTGAACAGTAGCTTATTTTCACCTCCTTGTGTTCTCCAGAGAGAGAAGGGCTTAAGGAGAGGAGCCCACTCTGGCATGGTTGGCTGAGTTGTAATGTGGGTCTGAGGCTCTCAGAGATGGGGGAAGTCTGAGCAGATGCTCTTGTGGGAACATTTCTTTCTCTTCAGGGACTTCAGACTTCATACCCCTGGCACTTGCAGGGCTTTCCTTCTGACTGGTTACCTAGATTCCCCCTCAGTCCGTAGGTCTTTTGTGGCCTCCATCTCTCTTGGGCTACTTCTGTGCCTCCACGTGGTTCCCCTAGTCATATTCCTTTTAAATATTTCTCGGGCTACTCTTTTTCTCAGGTTCACACGTTGACCCTATAAGGCAAAGCTCTTTCTTCTGTAAATAATGGAAATGCTATTTGCTCAATGGGCGCACTCTTACTGCCCCTTCTCCAGGACACCTTTACTTTCACCTTCTTGATTTTCCTTATGTGAGTCAGATGCTAGTTCCTGTGTCCTTCAACCTTCATGGACATTGGTCACCTTTTCTCAAGCTCTTTGTCAGTGCTTTGTGCTAAGGGGGAAATAGTCCTTGTCTCCTTCATGAGTGTGGAGAAAATGTCTACCTTATCAGTAGACTCTGTCTCTCGGAATTTTTTCCTCCTTCTTCCACCTCAGCTCTTGTGTGTCTTTGTGGTGGGTGACGGACTAATGCCAGTGGATACCATTTGTTTCCATTTCAGGATGTCATGGCATCTTACTTTATTATTTTTTTTTAGGGCCACACCCATGACATTTGGAAGTTCCCAGGCTAGGGGTCGAATCGAAGCTACAGCTGCTGGCCTACGCCACAGCCACAGCAACACGGGATCTGAGCCATGTCTGCGACCTACACCACAGCTCATGGTAACGCTGGTTCCTTGACTCACTGAGCGCGGCCAGGGATTGAACCCACGTCCTCATGGATACTAGTTGGGTTTCATTACCACTGAGCCACAGGGAGAACTCTGAGCATTTGACGTATATTGTTTTGCCTTTGGAGCCTATATTAGCTTGATAAGGAGGACAAAACAAAGTACTACAAACTGGGTGATTTGAACAATAGAAATTTATTGTCTGACAGTTTTGGCGGCTAGAAGTCACAAATCAAAGTACTGGCAGGGTTAATTCCTTCTGAGGGCTGTGAGGGAAGGCTCTATTCCCGGCTCCTCTCCTTGGCTTGTAGATGGCTGTCTTCTTGATTACATGTTGTTCTCCCTGTATATGTGTCTGTCCCGGCTTACTGTCCTTATAAGGACACCAGTCATACGAGAATAGGGCAACCCTGATGTCCTGATTTTAACTCGATTGTCTCTGCAAAGTTCCTATCTATAAAATAAAATTACATTCTGAGATACTGAGCATTAGGACTTCTCATGAATTTTGTGAAGGACACAATTCAACCTATAAAGGAACCTGTTACTTGAGAGGGCATGAGTTTAGGCCTCTGTTCGATGAGTCTTTCAGGAATGTGCCTTTCCTCTAACTTGACACTAGATGAACCTTAGCCCTCTGTCATGCTCCCTCATTTTCTTCCAAAGATTCCTCTAGGGTCCTTTTATTTTATCATAGTCTTAGGCCACTCACTTTCCAGCCTCCGCATGTGGACAATGGAAAGTGCAAGTCTTTCTTGTGTATATGGTCCTCGTGCAGTTCACTCCCAGCTCAGTATCTTATTGTCTTCTGGCAGAGGCAGATCCTGGCCCCAGGTTGCAGCCTTCATTTGTGTGAGTCTGATACCCACCCCTGGGTTTTGCTAATTCCAGGGAATATGAGATAAACTTTTTGAAATTCTGTCGCATTTGCTTGAAGCAAGGGGGAAATACTCTTTGTCCTCTCTCTTCTGGGTGGAGAAAAAGCCCCTCACTCTGTTTCTCAGGGTTCTGTGTCCACATGGGGAGCACAAAGCTTTCTTCTGCAGGAGATGGAGGTTCATCTCCCTCAGTCAGATCCTTTCTGTACCTCCTTGCTGGGGCAGCTCCAGCCACAGACTTTCTTAATACATATGAGTCAGTCAGTAATCATTGTGTCCCTTTAAATTAAGGTCATGAGTGCAGCTTATTCGAGTTTTTGCCTTACATGCATCATGTCTATGTGCACAATCCATTGTGAGTCTCCAGGGTGGAGTTATATGCAGAAACACATGGTGTGATGGATGGCACCAGCTTTGTTCAGCAGTGGGGGTTTTGACTTATGGGTGTCCCAGGAGGAGGAAGTTCTGGTGTTATCCATGTGCAAAGCATTCCCTGGACATTTTGTCCTGGTGACCTTGTGCCATGTAGGCCATGTAGGGAAAAGCTTGGGCACAGCTCACCTGAGTGTTGCAGAATGCCTTGTGATCCTCCTAGAATGTGAGAGGATGGCAGGCCTGTGAGGAATTCCCCTGAGACCATCTTCCACTCGCCTCTCTAGTTCCTGTGAAGGGTTGTCATGAGACACTTTCACAGTCTGTGGTCTTTTGAGATGAGGGCCTTTCCCACCTATGCACGGCCAGATTAGAGCTACAGAATAGAAAACACTGTATTGTTCACAAAACTGGCACATATAAGCAGACCACCTTGCTAAATTCTTTGGTGACAGGGCCCATGTGATCTTTACTTTTGTCCCTGAGACCCTACTGATTTGCTAAGATCTGTTCTATTTGGAATGTTATTGACCTAATACCTTCTGTACCACATTTCTAACCAGATCTTTCTTCTTTCAAGAACAAATAAGTCCAGGGTAAAGGCTGAGGGCCATCCTTCTGTAATAGCAACTAGAGACTTTATCTACTGGTCAAGGTGTATTGGAAACTTGACAACACTCGTATTTTCCAAAACTTTTCAGCCCTTATGGACATTGGGGCGCTGTGCTGCCTTGAAATGGGAAACATTTCATGAGCATGGTAAAAATTTTATTTGGATGTGGAAATAAGTCTCAGATTATTCTATGGACTGATGTGAGTTTGTGTATGGACCCTTGAGGACCAATACATGCAGTATGTTGCAAAAGGTTCTGCTGTGTGTATGTATAATTCTCTTGATTGTCAGAGATGTTCCCAATGGAGAAATGCCGTATTTAGAATAATGGTAGTGGGATGAGTGGACAACTGGGAGCTTGCTAGGTGTCCCCAGTCTAGCCGTGAGATATTAGTAAAGCAGGGTACTAATTAGTAAAGCAGGGTAGTTGGTAAAAGGAGGTCCCTAAAATGGTCATGAAACTACCAGAGGCTGATATACTTAACCTATGCCACCCTACAATGGCCCTACATGGTCAGTGAAAAAAAGCCAGTGGTTCTTGATACCTCACTGTGCTGTACTATAAGCTCAAAGTGGCACAGTCTTCTTCACCCCTGAGCTTCTAGATATCGTAACAGTCTAGAAGTCTGTTGTGTAGACTGAAGGACATGTGTGCAGCGGTAGACATGCTAATGCTTTTTTCATATTCCTTTCACTCTATATGATCAGAGTCTTTTTGCTTTCACAAGTTGGACTCCATGACATATTAACATGGTTACCTGATGAGACTGCTTTTCCCAATGGACAGGCCAAGACATGGAGAAGACCAAAATCTCTCATACTTGTTCGGTACCATTGCATGGGTGATATTATTCTCATTTGAAGGGCCAAGGACAGTGTACCCTTTGACTCAGAAACTGGATCATCTCTCTTGAGTAATTGTCATTGGAAGATGAACTCTGTCACACATCAGGGAAGAGCTAAAGGACAAAGGTGGAGTTTTGTCTTCTCTTCATAGTGCTTAATTTTCTGCATTCATCCATTATTTCTGAAACAATGGCTTATAGTTTGTTAACACCACTGGGGGCACTCAAAAATATCTTGAAATTAAGTTGTTAATATAATATCCATTAGAAGCAGCTCAATCTCTTTGAATATATTGAGGTATTGTTGCCATTTGTGTTTTTGTTTTTTGTGCCTGTCTGCCATTGCCTTTGGGGCATATGTACTACATTTGAGAGACAATTGCTGCCTTGTTAGTGGGTGCTGTTGAATATCAAGAGATCAACAAAGCGGGAGCAGTGGTTTTATGCTTTGCCTTCCCAACCTAGTGATTGGTAAAATGAAAATCTCCTGAAGTGGTTATCAGCCATCGTATCCGTGTTGAAACTGAAGTGGTATATCAAGGAGAGAAGTAAACTGGGCATTAATGGTGTCTCAGAGCTACAGGAACTCGTATCTAATTGCTGTCCAGATATGGCTGTCTTAGATACAGGGACTGGGATATCAGCTTGGGCTTCTTGGTGGCTTTGGTACACCAGGTTTTTTGTGGATGCCAGACGTGGCTTGTGGACCTAGCAAATGAAGTTAATGGCCATTTGAGTATATTAGCCAGTGTGGTTGAGCAACCCCAAAGAAAACCACTTACAGTTGTGCCTGGAATGGGAATTCTGCTCAGTGGGTGGAGTTCTGGGCTGTGGTGTTTGTCTTGGATAAAAGGCTCCAAATTGGAAGTTCCTGTTGTGGTGTAGTGGAAACGAATCCAACTAGGAACCGTGAGGTTGCGGGTTCAATCCCTGGCCTTGCTCAGTGGGTTAAGGATCTGGCATTGCTGTGAGCTGTGGTGTAGGTCTCAGGTACGGCTCAAATCTGGCATGGCTGTGGCTGTGGCGTAGGCTGGCAGCTGTAGCTCCGATTTGGCCTCTAGCCTGGGAACCTCCATATGCTGTGGGTGTGGCCCTAAAAAGCAAAACGCACCTTCTTGCATTTTTACTGACTGATTGGCAGCCATCAACCTCCTGGCAGTGGGCATGGTGAAAGACCAGATGATGAATTCTTTTTATTTTTAAATTTCATTGAAGTATAGTTGATTTACAATGTGTTAATTTCTTCTGCACAGCAAAGTGATTCATTTATATACACATGTATATTCCTTTTTTCTTTTTTTTGTCTTTTTGCTAGAAAAGGGCCGCACTCGCAGCATATGGCAGTTCCCAGGCTAGGGGTCTAACAGGAGTTATAGCCGCCGGGCTACGCCACAGCCACAGCAATGCAGGACCTGACCGCGTCTGCAGCCTACACCACAGCTCACGGCAACGCCGGATCCTTAACCCACTGAGCGATGCCAGGGATCGAACCCACAACCTCATGGTTCCTAGTCGGATTCATTAACCACTGAGCCACAACGGGAACTCCACACATATATATTCTTTTCCATTGTGGTTTGTCACAAGATAATGAATATAGTTCCCTGTGCTAAACAGTAGGACCTATTGTTTTTCCACCCTATATGTACTAGTTTGCATGTACTAATCCCAAACTCCCAATCCTTCTCTCCTCTACTCTCCCTCCTCCTTGGGCAGCCACAAGTCTGTTTTCTATATAGATGATGAATTCTTAGCTTCTGTTGGAACAGATGTTATTAGTCAAATGCCAAAGATATACACCTCCTGTTTGCATGCTGTGTGATTGCCCATGGATAAGGACCCTTGAGTGAAAATTAGTGAAATCAGCAAACTCATCAGACAAGCCCAGGTTAGGGAAGAGGAGCATGTCTGATGAGCAGCAGTATAATTCTGCAACAAGGCATGGTGATCCAACTAAAATTTGGGGCCTGGACCCAAACTGAGACCTAGTGATTCTAGCCCACGAGACCGTGGAAGCCTGAATGTGCAGGGTGCCATCTGTACAGTTGAATAGAGAGGGATCTTTGGATTCCATAGGCAAAATACTAGATCTGTTGCTCAGCCCTCCTTTTAAGGGTACTGCTGGCCATGGATTGCAGTGATACCTTTCATGAGCATGCTACTGCCAAACTTGTTCCGCCAGAAATTCAGGGAATTTTCTACAGGGACTTAGACTTTGCTTCATATTTGGGTTCATTGACTGCATCCAGTCACACAGTGGTGCCTGATTTATAGGAAGAAGTAACCAGCATTTTGAACTACTTGGGATGTTTGCTAGATCACTGATGCTCTATAGAGTAGCCAGGTAGCCAGTACCACTGAAGGATGGCTTGGATTTTCAGAGAAGAAACTGAAAAAGAGAAAGGAATGACTGCTGCTCAGTTTTCAGTGGAACACATGCTCAAGAAAGTCAGTTTGAGTTGTAAATGTGGCAGTTCCCCAGGAGGGAACCTCCCATTTGCACAGAATGTTTAATTATGTCTTTTTTTGGCCATGCCCAGGCATGCGGAAGTTTCCAGGCCAGGGATCAAACCCAAACCACAGCAGTGACAGTGCCAAATCCTTAACCACTAGGCCACCAGGGAACTCTCTAATTATGTTTATTTATTTATTTGTTTATTTATTGTCTTTCTAGGGTTGCACCTGCGGCATATGGAGGTTCCCAGGCTAGGGGTCTAATCGGAGCTACAGCTGCCAGCCTATACCACAGCCACAGCAACTCCAGATCTGAGCCACATTTGTGACTAACACTACAGCTACAGCAACACCAGATCCTTAATCCACTGTGTGAGGCCGGGGATTGAGCCATGTCCTCATGGATGCTAGTCAGGTTTGTTAACCACTGAACTATGCTGATAACTCCCCTAATTATTTCTTTTAGAAGAAAAGAAGTCCTAGAGTCATGGTGGTGAAAAATATGCCTGCCACAAGAACTCTCGGTAAAAATTCTGTGTTCCTTCAAACTAACATTGGGCTATGCCATGGGATAATGCCAGCAGAACAAGTTTTGTTCCATTTTGCAACATAGCTCAGCACCTCATTTGAGAATGTGGTTGTATTAGACATTTATTATTTTAGCCTTTGAGTCTTTGCCATATTTCTTATAAGAGAGAATGTGTAGCTTTCAACATCCTGTTCAGTATAAACATGTCTAAGAAAGTCTTCACTCATTACACTCTTAATTGTATACTTTGGACATACTTACTTGTGTACTTTGCATATTTCAAGCACTCTCTGGTTCTAGGACACAGCCTTATGGTCCTATCAAATGGTGATGCCTGAGTACTGCTGTGCCCTCAGAATAACCATAAAAGAGGAGGAGGGCTTGGGATGCCACTTCGGCTTGGTGTGAAACCTCCTCTTCCTCTTGCTTAGGGTCACATGTTTTGTTGTAAGGAGCGTTAGAGTCTTCTAATGTGATCTTTGCCACTTTCTGGCCCTGTTAGCTTTGGAGAGGCATTGAATCTCTCAGAACATTACTTTGTTGAAGTGTAGATGGGAGATATTTTATGACCCTCCTTATGTGGTACAGTTTAACTGAGATGATAACTACAAAGTCTTACCATATCTCCTGATACTTAATACTCTAAAATACGTGGTGGCTGATGGATGGCTCCAGCTTCTCAAGAGTGGATTATCTTCTGGCTTACATGTGTACCAGGAGGAAGAACTCCTGCCACTATTCATGCACAGGTTTTGGTACAGCATTTTGCCCTGATGATCTTGCACATATCCATATGGGACATACATGGGGAAGCTGAGACACAGCTCATGTGAGTATGGCAGAACGCCGAGAGATCATCCTGAAATGTGAGAAGATGGAAAGCCTGTGAGGAATTCCTCTGAAGCCATGTCCCACTCTCCTTTCCTATTTCCCTTGAAAAGTCATCACGAGGCACCTTCTCTTCTATTCCACAGTCTTTTGAAACATGAGGCTTTCTGCTGCATTGCACCCCCAGCCCAGGGTAGGACTGCAGAACAGAAAACACCTTATTATCTACAGTATTGGTGTGCAGTTTCAGATTCTATTACTTAATTCTTTGGTGACAAGGATGTGTCTGACCTTTGCCCATGAGATCTCTGATAATTTATGTAGGTGTTTCAAAAGGAGGGAAGAGCATTCCTTGCTTCTTGCCCACTCTTCTGTATTACTGGGATATTGCATCTTCTTATTTTTTTTTGAACCCTCATACTTTGATTGGTGGCCATGACCACAGATAAAATATTTCCTTCTGATCAAAGGCAGTCAGTTACACAGAGATGTACTGAGATCTGGTCCCGTAAGGAGCAGAAAGGAAGGGGCATTGAAGTATAGGTTTGAATGTCAAAAGGGAGTTCCCTGGTGGTTCAGTGGGTTAAGAACCTGGCATTGTCACTGGTGTGGTGCAGATTTGATTCCTGGCCTGGGAACTTCCATGTGCCATGGGTGCGGCCACAAAAAGTGTAAGTTTGAATGAAAGCACAGTAAGACTACTGAGGCTTGAATCCTCAGCTAGCAGATGAGAGGTTCTTATTAGCATGGTTGGATGTGAAGGTGTGGTGATCATCCAGTTGCCTAACAACTGACCCATATTGCAAGCCAATCTGGTCAAGACTAGCTTTGTAATGACAGGAGGAGTACCAAAAGGCCTAAAAGCCCTCACTGAGATCTGTGCTGTTCATCCTGCTGTTTATCTAACGTATTCAGTACCACCTTCCCACTTAATCTTTCCTTTTTTTCAAAAACAAGGAGGTCTAGGGTGGAGGCTAAGGGCCATCCTTTTGAAAATGAAACCAGAGGTTTTATTCACTGGTCAGGGTATGTTGAGGACCTGGTTGCACTTAAAGATTCTAACCTTATGGACACTGGGGCAGAATTCACTGTGGTTCCTAGACTCTTCTGTGGACACAGTCAAAAATTTACTTTGGGGAGTTCCCTTCGTGGCTCAGTGGTTAACAAATCCCACTAAGAACCATGAGGTTGCGGGTTCAATCCCTGGCCTTGCTCAGTGGGTTAAGGATCTGGCGTTGCTGTGAGCTGTGGTGTAGGTTGCAGACGCGGCTCGGATCCTGCGTTGCTGTGGCTGTGACCAAGGCAGGCGGCTACAGCTTCTGTTAGACCCCTAGCCTGGGAACCTCCATATGCCGTGGGTGTGGCTCTACATAAAAGGCAAAAAGACAAAAAAAAATTTACTTTGGATATGGATATACTTTCAGATTGGACTATGGACTAATGTGATTTTATGAATGAGCCTGTTCTGCCAATATACATATAAAATGTTGTAACTGTTACTGCTGAGTGTACTGTGGGAGGAGTTGTGTTAAGTATGTGTGATTATAATTTTTTGTAATGATTTTTATTTTTTCCGTTATAACTGGTTTACAGTGTTGTGTCAGTTTTCTACTGTACAGCAAGGTGACCCAGTTACATATACATGTATACATTCTTTTTTTTCCATTACTTAATGAATTTTATTATAATTACAGGTGTACAAAAATCATCACAACTCAATTTGATAGCATTTCCTTCCCAAACCCTCAGTGCATCCCCAACTCCCCAGATTGTCTTATTTGAAAAACAAAGGTTTTCCAAAGTCTGAGAGTCATTATCTGTTCTGCAAAGAAGTTCATTGTGTCCTTTTTTTAGTTTCCACATATAAGTGGTAGCATCGGATGTTGCTGTCTAATTGTCTGACTGGTTTCACTTCGCATGATAATTTCTAAGTCCATCCATGTTGCTATAAATGTTGTTATTTCGTTCCTTTTAATGGCTGAGTAATATTCCATTGTGCGTGTCTACCATATCTTCCCTATCCACTCCTCTGTCAGTGGGCATTTAGGTTGTTTCCATGACCTGGCTATTGCATAGAGTGCTGCAATGAACACTGGAGTACATGTGTCTTTTCGAGTCATGGTTTCTGCTGGATAGATGCCCAGGAGTGGGATTGCTGGATCAAATGGTAATTCTATTTTGAGTTTTCTGAGGAATGTCCATACTGTTTTCCACAGTGGTTGCACCAATTTGCATTTCCACCAACAGTGTAATAGGGATCCTTTTTCTCCATACCCTCTCCAGCGCTTATTGTTTGTAGACTTTTTGATGATGGCCATTCTGGCTGGTGTAAGGTGGTACCTCATAGTGGTTTTGATTTGCATTTCTCTAATGAGGAGCTATGTTGAACATCTTTTCATGTGTTTCTTTGCCATCTGCGTGTCTTCTCTGGAGAACTGTCAGCCTAGATCCTCTGCCCATTTTTGGATGGGGTTGTTTGTTTCTTTGGTATTGAGCTGTAGGAGCTGTTTGTAAATTTTGGAGATTAATCCCTTGTCAGTTGAATCATTTGCAAATATTTTCTCCCATTCTGTGGGTTGTCTTTTTGTTTTGTTTAGGGTTTCCTTAGCTGTGCAGAAACTTTGAAGTTTAATTAAGTCCCATTTATTTATTTCTCTTTTTATTGTCCTTACTGTGACACATGGATCTGAGAAGATGTTGCTGTCATTTATGTCAGAGAATGTTTGGCCTATGTTTTCCTCTAAGAGTTTTATA
>PVHT020000194.1:646823-660757 GCA_004024745.2 Catagonus wagneri
GGGTGGGAGGGAATGGGGATAACTAGTGCTTTAATGATGGAATAGCAAGGAGCTCCAACTGTATTGCACTGGGAACTATATCTAATTACATGTGACAAATCCATATATGTACATGTAATCGGGTCACCACATGGTGCAGTTGGAAAATCTGACAGAAATCTGTAAACCAACTATAATGCAAAAAAAAAAAAAAAAAAAAGAATATGGTCCTGAATATGAGGTGACAGTAATGTGCTCCTTGTATGGCCAACATGTCTGAGAGTGTGAGCTGTTCTAGTGTGGTGCAAGATGTAAGGAAGGAATTGGTGAGCCATGTAAGGACGATCTGGGCATATGTATGGGTGGGACAACGGGAGGATTGTGAAAATGCAAAGTCATGGCTGCAGGGAGTGGTCATAGCAGGAGCCCACAGTTGGATGTCCATGGGTTCATTCTTAGGCCTTCTCTTCTTCATTATGGTTTATAGTCTCCTTGTCCTATGGTTTTTCAGGTGTCCTATTTTTCATCCTATTCCTCTGATTGTTCTTTCTCAGTCTTGTGTTTTTCTCCCATTCTCTAAGATTTCATGTTATCCAGTTACCTATTTTTGAACTCTTTCTCAGATCTAGTACTTCTTTGTCAAATCTCAGCAGTGTGAAGATGATGTCTCAATCCATATTTCCTCTTCTGACCTCTCTCACTTCTGACTTCCTACTCATTTCTGTCTTATACGAAGTTCTGAGCTGGTTGTCAGGCTGCTGTCTTGTTACCCTGCCATTTTAGAGTGTTTCCTTCCTTAACATGGTCAAAGATTGCTCACCACCATGTCCAGCCCCTAGCAGGAGGGACAAGGTGAAGGAGCTAAGGTCCGAGCAGCGGGCCTGGCCATTTGCTCAGGTAAAACTTCCAATTCTGTATGAATCACTAGCCTTCTCTCACACAGGTAGCTTTGCTGTTCATCATGTAGGAGCTTAGTGCATTTGTCATGGATTAGAGTAGAGAATTATAAGAGCTTCCCCCACTCCCTTAGTTGACATCAGGCCTTGGGACAGAAAACTCTGGAGGGTCATCATGCTAATAGTATGGCTTTCTCATGGTTCCTTTTGTTCTTTCTGTTATCTTCAACTAGTAACTTTAAACATCTTGCTTATTTTAATGGATATATAAACTTTATGCTACTTGAGATATCATAAGTTTAGTTCAAAGTTATTTGGAGTTGGTGTACTCTGTAATGCGCCAAAGGGGATAGGGCTCAGGTCAGGATGGCCCTAGGGACATCTCTTGCTGTTTGTATTAGGGGTATTTCTGGTGATGGGGATGGTAATGGAGTAGTAGAATGACAAAGCAAAACCGTTTTCTGCACAAAGCTTAGTAGTTCCTTTAGATGGTAGTAAAAGGTTACATTTTGTACCTTTGTAGTGACTGGCTTATTTATAACATGTCTACTTTTCTTTTTTTTGTCTTTTTGCCTTTATGTAGAGCCGCACCCGCGGCATATGGAGGTTCCCAGGCTAGGGGTCTAACAGGAGCTGTAGCTGCCGGCCTTCGCCGCAGCCACAGCAACGCGGGATCCGAGCCGCGTCTGCAACCTACACCACAGCTCACGGCAACGCCTGATCCTTAACCCACTGAGAAAGACCAGGGATCGAACCCGCAACCTCATGGTTCTTAGTCGGATTCGTTAACCACTGAGCCACGAAGGGAACTCCTATAACATGTCTACTTTTCTAAAGTTAGAAAAATAATTTTGGGAAGGTAAAAATTATGACTAAGTACATTCTTTGGAGAGGATAAAGCACAAGTGAGTTCAAATCTGTAAAAGAAAGAGCCAATAAAACTTGTTTTCTCAGAGTTCCCGTCATGGCTCAGTGGTTAGCGAACCTATCATCCATGAGGACGTGGGTTCGATCCCTGGCGTTGCTCAGTGGGTTAAGGACCTGGCATTGTTGTGAGCTGTTGGTGTAGGTCACAGACATGGATTGAATCTGGCATTGCTGTGGCTGTGGCGTAGGCCAGCGCCTACAGTTCTGAGGCCTGGGAACCTCCATATGCCATGGGTGTGGCCCTAAGAGACCAAAAAAAAAAAAAGCTTGTTTTCTTAAGAAAGTAGTCTCTGTTCAAATGGCAAGACAGTGCCAGTGTTGAGCAGTCAACAGCTTATGCCTCTTGGGAGTGTAGGGAACCTTCATTCTCAATCATTCTAGCACCTTCTTCTAGGAGGGTGCAATGTTCTGGCACCCCTCCCAACAAAGGGGCTAACAAGACTTAAGAGAGAAACATGGTGATAAACCCTTTGACCCTAGGTCTTAAGTCTCCAGTGCATTGCTCTGCACACATCTTTTGTAAAAAGGCTGTAGGAGTTCCTATCATGGCTGAGTTGTTAACGAACCCGACTAGCATCCAGGAAGACGCGGGTTTGATCCCTGGCCTCACCTAGTGGGTTAAGGATCCGGTGTTGCCGTGAGTTGTGGTGTATGTCTCAGATGTGGCTCAGAGCTGGCATTGCTGTGGCTGTGGCATAAGACGGTAGCTGCAGCTCCTATTAGACCTCTAGCCTGGGAACCTCAACGTGCTGCAGGTGTGGCCCTAAAAAGACAAAAGACAAAAAAAAAAAAAAAGCTGCAGCAAAGTGCCTGCATTACTACCATAGAACACACAGCCACTAGAGGGGTTGAGCTGTCAGTGTAAGTTGTGTGAGACTTTTTGATAAACTTTGGCTCTGATGGAGTTTTAGTTGTGTACATGACATCAGGTCACCTTCAGATAAGGGCTACCATGGGAGCTGAGAGAGGCAGCTTGTACTGATCCTAATTTCCCAGTACTCCTTTCTTCTGGGCTGTGCTAAGGTCTCCTATCAGCAGCAGGGATAGTACATCTCCTGCGTACCGCAAGGAACGTCCAGGTCAGCCATCTCCCATGCATATCCCATGCACCCTCAGTACCCTTGAAACCTCTTGGCGACTGCTACTCTGGGTGGCTTTTACTCAGAATTCTTCTATCCATGGTCCTTCTGGAATACCTGCCTCCTGCAGACATTGTCTTATCACGGTGGCAGACACAAGGGAGCTGGAGGTGGGGTCCTGCCACTCCAGTCAACTGTCCATACTAAAAATTCAAAACCATCAAGCAGAGAGGGGTGGTTCTGCATCCAGGATGCACCTCAGCAACACCTGGGAGGTTAAAACTATTCAAGTGCATGGACCACTGCCCCTTGGCTGGGGAAGGGGGTGCAGGCAGTGGGCAGTGATTTAACAAGTCTTTGGAGAGCACTCTGAATGTCTGTGGGTTCATAGTGATGGGTGTGTCTGGTTAACAGCCACCACTGATGGAAGTTGAGCACAAGTTGTGGAGTCAGCCACAACTTCGTTTATTTGTTCAATTCTAAGCTCTACCACCACTTGGCCTCATGGCCTTAGGAAATACGTTTAGCCTTTTTGAGACTCAGTTCTTCATTTGCAGATGGGAGACAATAATACCTTCCCAATGTTGTGAAGCTGAAAGGATAGGGTCAGTGTGATGCCTTACCTTGAATGTGGGCCAGGCTTAAGGACACACTTCTAACAAATATATATGACGGAAGTAATGTTTTTATTTGAAGGTTTATTTGTGATTTTTCTTTTTTAAATTTTTATTACAGTATAGTTGATCTTCAGTGTTCTTCACTTTCTGCTTTACAGTAAGGTGACCCAGCCACCCATACACACCCATTTTTTACCCCATTTTCAATCAGGTTCTTACCCAAGAGACTGGACACAGTTCCCTGTGCTGTACAGCAGGACCCTATCACCCATCCATTCCAAATGTAACAGTCTGCATCTACCAACCCCAAATTTGGCGTCACTCCGCCTCTCTCCCCTCTCCCCCCCGACAAACACAAATCTGCCCTCCATGTCCATGATCTGTTTTGGTTTATAGATAGGATAATTTCTGCCATATTTTAGATTCTGCATATAGTGATATTACGTGGTATTTGTCTTTCTAACTTCACTTAGTATGAGAGTCTCTAGTTCCATCCATGTTGCTGCAAATGGCATTATTTTGTCATTTTTATGGCTGAGTAGCATTCCATTGTGTATATATACCACGTTCAGTCTACTTAATGGCTGAATAGTATTTCATGTATATATGTATCACATCTTCCTTTTTTTTTTCATTTTTTTAGGGCTGCACCCACGGCATATGGAGGTTCCCAGGCTAGGGGTCTAATCTGAGCTGTAGCTGCCAGCCTATGCCACAGCCACAGCAATGTCAAATCCAGTCCGCATCTGCAACCTACACCACAGCTCGTGGCAACACCAGATCCTTAACCCACTGAGCAAGGCCAGGGATTGAACCCGCAACCTCATGGTTCCTAGTTGGATTTGTTTCCACTGCGCCATGACGGGAACTCCCATTATTGCATCTTTTGGCTGGATGTTTTCAGTTGTAGATACTTGGCTTAATTTGTATGAATCAGACATGTTAGTTCTTGTGTCCTTCTAACTGCAGAAGACATGAGTCAAGCTTTCCTAAGCTCATTTTCACTTAAGGTCAGAGGGAAGTAATCTTTGTCCTGTTTGCATGAGGATGGAGAAAATGCCCACCACTGTCCATTTCTCACAGTCCGCTTGTTGACCTTGAACAACAGTCCTTTCTTCTACAGGGCATCTGCAGCTCTAGCGTCTCTTCCTAGGTGATACCCATACTAGTATCTGTCTCCATCTACCTCAGAGTTCCATGGGTGCAGCTTCTGTCTAAGCATAAGACTTCCTCTAAGTATGCAGGCTTTTCTGGCCCTCTCTTCTGTTGAGGTTTTTTTTTTTTTTCTCTTTAGGCACTGGCTTTGGTGCTTTCTTTTTAAGACAAGTCCACTTACTTTAGCAGGGTTTACATACTGACCATGGAAAACACAGTCTGTTTTTATGCAGGTGATAAAAATGCACTATGTTCTGTGCCAGCCCTTATATTATACCTTCAGACCCAGTCAATTTCTGCCCCGGGTCATCAGCTTCACTTCTGTGAGTCACATTCTAGTCCCACTGTTCCCCAGGAGACATATGTCAAACTTTCTGAAGTTGTCATTTGCTTGAGGCAAGAAGAAAGTAATCTTTGTCCCTCTTTTGTGAGGGTGGTGAAAATGCTCACCGATTTCCCTTACTCAGGGTCTTTGTGTCAACCTTGGAGAACATTCCTTTCTGCTGCAGCTGGAGGAGGTGCAGTTCTCTCCCATGTCAGCCTCCTTCTGTTTGTATAGGCAGCAGAGCTCCAGCTTTTCTTTCTACATTATTCAGACACAAGGCTCTGTGTTGTTCTAACTCCAGGGAACATGAGTGAGGGTTTCTGAAGCTCTTGCACTTGGGTCAGTCATTCTAACCCTCATCTTCCTGGGGTACTTTTCTCTCCTCTGGGTCTGCTGAGTTATGGGCATGGGCATTTCTGCACTTCCAACACTTGAATATAGAGCTGCAGAATGGAAAACCACTTAGGTGCAGTCTAGGGGTGCCTCCTTCATAATGGGATATCCTACAACCTGCATGGAGGTCATTTGTCCCCTTTTGTTACCCTGTCGTCATTTTGTTGTGGAGGAAAAGGCTTGTGGGGAGCTGCCAGTTTTGCCTCATTCCTTTTTCTGGATGTCTTTGTAAGTATTAAAATGTCAAAATTAAAAGTGGCCTTTTGTATTTTTAGTGGAATAATAATTTGAGCCTTGGCCTTGGCCTTGCATGTCTTTGTGCATGAGATGCCAGACCTGGTGCTGATGTGTGGCTTAGAAAAGTTATGATGCCCTTTTACTAGGCAAGAGGCCACACTGGACAGGTTACTGCCTAGGACTGATTCCACAGCATCTGGTAGCACAACTCTCCCTGCCTGTGAGTGAGAGGAAGATAGGGTTTCCCCACCAAGGGACTACCTATTTCATGTTAGGATGGAAGATGCCTCTAGGATGTGTGGTACTTAGGATTCTGTGACTGGGTTAGTGAATGAGATAAGACTCTCTAATCTGGCCGCATAGCAAGAGCAGCTTAGGAGAGGTCAAGGCTCCCAGATCTGGTAGAGGGGTGCGGACCGGCTTTTCAGAGGTATGGCGACCCGGGTTATGGCAGTGCACCCTTATCTCCATGGTCGGTGAGGAGGGGGAGCATAGGCTTCTCCCACTGTCCAGCTTCTTTCAGGGTGTGTGGGCCAGTCAAGGAGTAAGGTAGGTTCTCTGGGGAGTGGTTAGTGTATGCTACCTGTTGAAAAAAGTTTGGAGGGTTAGGTAGGAGACATGAGCTTGACATCACAGTCTTTTTGAAGCCTAGTTATTTATAAAAGTATGCTTATTAAGGCCCACAGATTGGCCAAATATCTGTGCAAACCTGTGCATCCTAGTGCTGATTCCGCTTCCTGTGCTTCTTACCCCTTATTTCCTGGGCTCCCAGCCAAGGGAATTAGATGGTCTCCTGAGAGCTGGTGTTGTGGTGTCTGTGTAAAATATCTGTGTTTTCTGTTTCCGAGAAACAGGTTGAATGCACCTGAGAGAGCTTGCAGTAAAAATAAGAAAAAAACTTAAAGTGATTTTGTCATTGAGAGGCCTGCGAGCTGGTTCTTTGTCTGCACTGTATAATAATATGTCATTGGTATTAAAATGTGTTCCATGTTTGAATTGTTAATGTTCATATGGTATCAGAGAAGAATTTGTCTGATGTCCAAAGTTTTCACTATATAATGATGTTTTGTTGGTTGGTAAGTTAAAGGTGTCATTTTTTTTTTTTTTTTGCCTTGCATTCCCATCAGCAAGGGAATCTTATGATCCCCAGTAACAGTCAGGGCCTGTCAACTAGCATACTTGAAATAATGTAGGTGGGCTCACACACTGAATCCTGCGTGCAAAGAACCACTGTTGTCTTTCATAAACTAAAGAATTCTGTGTTTCTGAGAGAACACTTGTTGCTCCTACAAAACTATTGCAAACATGGCCTGTTTGTCTTGTAGTCTTAAAGAGGCAAGGGTACCTGGGGTTTTTCCACTTGCTTTTCATAGGTTGACCCAGGGGATTTTATGTTTTTATTTTATTTTTTTAAATTAAAATATAGTTGATTTACATTATTGTGTCAGTTTGTGCTTTACAGTGAAGTGACCCAGTCATTCACACACACACACACACACACACACACACACACACTCACACACACACTCTTTTTCACGTATTACATTCTATCATGTCCTATCACAGGTGATTGGATATAGTAGTTCCTGTGCTATACAGTTGGACCTCATTGCTTACCCATTCTAAATGTAATAGTTTAGAGGAACTCCATTTGCCATGGGGAAGCCAAACAAAAAAAGCAAAGTTGACCCAGGGAATTTTAAGCTATCTTTCCTGGAGGCTGATGAGGTCACAGTTTCTTCTTGGAAAAATGCAGATGAGATTCCCCGGGTTGACTAGCCAAGTATGCGATAGGGTCTCATTGATAACGTGTTTTGTGCCAAGGAGCAGTCAGTCATGCAGAAGTGAACTGATGTACATAAGTAAAAAGTAAGAAAGAAGTAATATTAGGGATAGATTTGTGCAAATTCCCAGTGAGACTGACTATATGTGTTTGGCCCCTTGGCTAACAGATGATGGGGCCCTGTGACTGAACCCACTAGCCCTGTGATTGACCCCACGTTCAGAGTCAATCTGGCCATGACATCCTCACTAACAACAGGTGGAGGATCGGCTAGAAAACCTTTCTGAGGTTGGTACTCTACCAAAGGACGTTTATCCAATGCTTTCAGCATCACCTTTCTATCCAGACCTTACTTTTTTCAACAACAACAAAAAAAAGGTTCAGGGTAGAGTTCAAGGGTTCTCTGTAATAGCGACTGGCAGCACTGTATACTGGTTAAAGTGTGTTGGGGAATTGACTGAGTTGCCAAATCATTCTGGCAATTTTGAACACTGGGGAATAAGTCACTGTGCTGTGTAGAAGCCTCTGATGTCGTGGTCAAGGTTTATACCTTAACAGATTTGGAAATAATTCTTAGACTGAAGAATTGACTTATCTGACTTTATAGGTGGGTCTTTTCTGGCCAGTACATGTGCATTGTGATGTAACAAGTATGGATGAGTGTATTTTGGGAAGAGTTGGGTTAAGTATGTGTGATTTTTCTCTTGATTGTAAGGGGTATTCCCAGTGGGGAAATGCCATGATAGCACAGTGGTAGTGGGACAGGTGGACAATTGGGAGCCCAGCAGGAATCCTCAGCATAGCCCTGATGTAGCAATAAAGCAAGAGGTGATGCTAGGTTGTGAAGGTGGAGTGGTTGAAAGAATGTCCTTATGCTGATCATGGAACTCGTGAAGGCAGAGATGCTTACAGATACTATACCACTCTACGATAGGCCTGAATTGTCCATGAAAAAAGTGAAAAAAGTACTAGACGCCTCACTGTGGAATACACCAGCCTCAGTGAGGAGTAGCCGTCTTTGTTCCTAAACCTCCAGGCATGACCGTGGTCGTAGGCTCTCTGTGCAGACTGAGGAGCCTGGCTTGTGATGGTGGACACACTCATGCTTTCTTTCTGTCCCAGTGCATCCATGGGATCAGAGCCTATTTACCGTCACTGGTTCTCAGATCACAGCATATGTTCAGTGTGCTGCCCCACAGTGACTGACTTTTCTCCCGGCTGGACCATAGAAAAGACTGAAATCCCAGCTGAGCTGTCTTGGTAACATTACATGGATGACAGTATTCTGAATCAAAAGGCTAAGGAAAATATACCATTTATCTTGGTAGGCAGTCCAGTATCTGAGTAAGCAGAGCTTGAGGATTAACCCTATAAGAATCAGAAGCCAGCTTCCCAAGTATAGATCTTAGAAACCATGTGGGCCAGATGTCTATAGTCTATGAGTCTGTTCAGTAAAAGCAAATATCCTAAAAATTTCTAGAATACCACATTTTGCACAACTCATAAACTTGTTCAGTATTGGCAGTGCTTTCATACTTCACATAGGGATTCTGCTCAGTCCATTACATAATACATCTTCAAGTGCATCTAATTTGACCAACAACCTCTCTCGAAACTCTCCAGCAAGCTGTACAGAACGTGATTCCATTTAGGTGAGTACTTGTGCAGTACTTCTAAGGGAAAGTGTCTGTGACTGACATTTATGCCGAATAGAGCCTGTTGCAAAAAGATGTGGCCACTAGACAAGTGCACCCTTAGGGATTTGTTCATGATCCTTGCCTGAAACTGCTATAATATACTCCATTTGAAAGACTGTTGCTCATCTTTTGTAGATGCTCCTGGGTGCTGAGGGAGTAAAAAGGTAAGAGCAGATGTTCTCACCCTCTGACTTTTCCCATAACATGGGATGGCTCTCAAATGAGATCACCAGCAAAGTGGGTATTGCCTAAAAAGCACCCACCTTATGTGAAAGTGGTATATTTAGTAAAGAAATTAACTAGGCATTAATGGTATAACAGAGGTAAAAGAAAAAGTCACTTTCTAGATGTGCCTATGTCAGTCATGGAGACTGTGCCAACATTGCAGCCTTCTAGTGGCAGTGGAGGAAATCCATGCACGGACTCTTAGGTTAACTGTGTATGAGATAATATGTCAGTACTTTGGCCTTCTGGTAGCTTCAGTACAGCCAGGTTTCTGAGGATGCCTGGATGTGGTTCATGAAAGCATCAGCAAAGTTAAAGACAGATGGGTTGTAGCGGGCTATGGCAGATTTACAACCTAACAGAAAACTGCTTGCATCTGTGCATGGGAAAGACAGTTCTACACAGTGAATGGAGAGGTGGGCTGTGGTGCTAGCCCTGGGTAGAAGCCCCACTCCAGTTTCACCTGGATGTATTTTGACTAACTCTTAAGTAGTAACCCATGGAGTAACAGTGTTGTCCGGTGTTAGGCAGCATAAAGACTGGATGAACAAGTCTTGGCCCCTGTGGGGGCAGAAATTATTATCAGATTGCCCAAGATGCTTATCTTCTATATCTGACCCTTGTGCATACCCATGGATAAGGACCCTTCAAGGATGAAAGTCAGTAGAATCAAGGAGCTCATCACCTGTGATGCCCATGTTAAGACAATGGTCACCTAGATAGACCATAGCATGGCATATGGTAATCTATATCTTCACCTGGACCACAAAACAAGATCTAGTGATTCTAGTACATAAGGGTGAGGGCCCATGGAAATAAGTGCAGAGTGCCAGCTGCATAGTTGAGTAGAGAGGGGATACCTGGGACCCATAGCCAGTGGTACCGATCTTGGTGCCCTAACCTCTTCTTAAGGGTACCCTGGCCATTGATGTTTTTAATGGAACAGCGCCAATGTGCCTGGGTACATAGCAAATATGGGCAATACTCAAGGACTCTTATTTGGAGTTTCATATTCGTATTTACCAGCTTCATCCAGTCAGACAGCAGGGGCACCTTCAGAGAGAAACATACAGTGGTGGTCAGCCCCATATCATGCATCATCAGCAGGTGCAACTGAAAGATTACATGGATTCTTAGAGAGGAGACAGTGTAAGAAAAGTGAACAACCGATGCTCAGTTCCCAGTGCAGCACACACTTAATAAAGCAAGTTTGCTCTCTGAATATGGCCTTTCCCCAGCCTTTACAGCCCATTTACATTGAAGGTTTAATTATGAGATTGAGAAGCTAGTGGAGGAGGCCCACAGAACAGGGAAGAAAATGCTTATCATGCTGGTGACTCCCTTTAAAATTCCTTTCCTCTTTCTTTCACCTCAACTTTTTATATCCCAGAGATGGGCAGTGGCTAATACCACTATAGACTGCTTTGTTCAAGGTTTTGGTAAGATAGCTGAGTTCATATTTTAAGAATATAGACTACTTGGTGTTACTTGTTTTGGTTTTTGGAGCCTCTGACAAAACTCTTGTAATGCAGGTGCATTAACTTCTCCACTTATCTCAGAAGTGGAGGGAAGTCCATCCTGTTTCATCCATCATTTTATAAGTAGGGTACATGAAGACCCTGCCATCTATGTGACTGCCTTTGGCTCTCTCTGGAGGTAATGCCTCCTTTTTGTGTTTAAAGAGAATTTCATTTTGTGTTATCTTCCTGCAAAATTCTCCTCCACCTTTCAAGAGGGCTATTTATACTAGGTAGCATTCTCAGAAAGCCTCTTATATTTTCAGTGGCCTCTTAAAAACATTTGGCATTTGTTGGCTGTTGACTTTCCTAGAGCTTCAGGTATTGATTCATTCCTAAGAGCCAGCATGTTTGAAAGGAAGCCAGCCCTTCCTTTTAGCAAAAAGTAGCTCCCCACGTATGTACTCCTATAGTTTGGTATGTGGTATGTTTGGCCTCCAGGACACCACGCTAGGAAGTTTGACCCTAACTTTGCATGTGGGGTGGTAGCAATACCTCAAAGGGCAGCATCTCCATGTTGATTTTTTTTTTCTTTTTATGGCCTCACCTGCAGCATATGGAAGTTCCTGGGCCACAGGTCGAATCAGAGCTGCAGTTTAGGCCTATGCCGCAGCAATGCCAGATCCGAGCCACATAATCGAACCTGCGTCCTCATGGAGACTAAGTCTGGCTCTTAACTGCTGAGTCATAGTGGGAACTCCTCCATGTCGATTTTAACATGAGCTCCCATATGGACTGAGTTGTTAGGACCCCAGATACTTTTTGACATTTTATTTTTTGGGATTTTTGACTCCATTTTTGTAGCCTGATAATACTACAGTGCTATAAGGAAAAAATACAGGTGAGATCCTGTAGGTTGAAATGGGACAAGTTGATTCTGAAAAGGGAGGGAGAAGATGCTGGATGTACTCCCTATGTTTATTGGTGGACAGATCTAACTTAGGAAGCCATTCATATGGAATGAGTATGCGGAAATGGATTCCATTAGAATTCTCCTTGTCCAGCTATCCCTAGGAAAGGCTCTCCCCCCCCCCCCATTTTGTCTTTTTAGGGCCACAGCTGCGACATATGGAGGTTCCCAGGCTAGGGGTTGAATTGTAGCTACAGCTGCTGGCCTGTGCCACAGCCACAGCAATGCCAGATCTGAGCTGTGTCTGTGACCTACACCACAGCTCATGGCAATGCTGGATCCTTAACCCATTGAGCAAGTCCAGGGATCGAACCTGCACGTTCATGGATACTTGTCAGGTTCGTTACCGCTGAGCCATGACGGAAACTCCTGAGGAAAATCTCCTTGAAGTACGGGAGGCTTGTCTTCAGTTAGAGAATCCCTGCCTTTGTCGATATTACTCAGCATAATGAATGAGAACATGGGAGACTTGGGGGAGAAGTAGAGGAAGTGAGAAAAGGGGAAGGAAGCAAGAAAAGGGGTGTGAACTGGGAAAAATGAAGGAGTGCAGTGTGGGATATAATGTGTATGTGACCCATTATCATTTCATCCTTCTCTGAGTAGTGAGTGCTTTCAGCTGTGTCTTCTTTAGTGACCTTCTTGTTATTCTTGGAGAATCATCTCTTCTGTGAATTTCTCTACCACCCTTCAAGCAAGGTTCTATGTATTAGTAGGTTTTCTCAGGGGGCCTCTTTTTCTCACATGTTTTCAAACTACTTCTGCCTTTTTATCTCCCATCTATTCCCTGTTGACCAGTTGCTCATTCTCACCCTCCACCATGCATTCCCCAGATAGAGAAGGACTTAGGGAGAGGAGCAAATCAAAGATCTTTGTTCTGTGAATGGTGGAATTGCTGCTCACTCCCAGGTGCATGCTTACCGTCCTTTCTCCAGGGGACGTCCAGACCACCCTGTTGGTTTTACTTGTGTGAGTCAAATGCTAGTTCCTATGTTCCTCAACCGCCATGGGCATTGGTGGTTAGCTTTTCTGCAGCTTTTGCCAGTGGTTTTCAGCTGGGGGAAAACCGCATTTGTCCCTCCCTCGTAAGTGTGGAGAAAGTGCTCACCATGTTGACAGTTCTCTGTAAAAATTCTTTCCCCCTTCTTCCTCAACTCCTTTATATCTCTGTGTTGAGTAATGGGCTGGTGCCCACAGAACCCATTTGAGTCCATTATTTTGCAAGCTGGCCAACACCTAACTTTAGAATATGGGAGTATTTGACATTTATTGTCTTGGTCTTTGGAACCTGTAATAGTTTGTAGGGCTGCCATAATAAAGTGCTACTAACTGGGTGGCTTAAACAGCAGAAAATCTGTTGTATCACTTGACGGCTGGAAGTCAAAACCAAGGTGTTGGCAGAGTTTACTTCTTCTGAGAGGTGTGAGGGAAAGGGGTTTTCCAGGACTCAGTCCTTGGCTTGTAGATGGCTATCTTGTTCATATGGTGTTCTTGCTGCGTATGTGCCCGTGTCCAAATTTCTTCTTCTTATAAGAGCGCCTTGGATTAGGGCCAGCCTAATGGCCTCATTTTAACTTGGTTATCTCACTAATGACACTATTCCCAAATCAGGTCTTAGGTTGAGGTACTGGGGGAGGGTAGTTAGAGCTTCAACGTATGAGTTTTGTGGAGAACCCAATTTAACACATAAGTGAGCCTCTGTCTTATCCAAGAGAGCATATGTTCAGCACCTCATTCAGTGCAGGCTTTCAGGAATTTACCTTTCCTCTGACTGGGCACTAGACTCATGCTAGACCTGTGAATTTTGTGACTCACTGCTTTGTTGTGCTCCCTTTTTTTTTTCTTCTTCTTAGGGGTTCTTCTTTAGTGCTTTTATTTCAGTTCAAACTCAGGTCACTCAGCCTTGTAGCGCCCATGTGTGGACAGGAGAAACATAGTACTTTTCCTGCATGTGGTGGGAGTACAGTTTGCTCCCAAGGCAGCATTCTTATTGTACCTTCTGGCAGATGCAACTCCAGCCCCGGGGCTCTGTACCTCATTGTGTGAGGCACGTATTAATTCTTAGGTTTTTTTGCAGACTCCACAGAACATAGGGACAAAGTTTCTCTTAATGGATTTTATTTCACTTATAGGTGTGCATAAATCATCACAAGTCAATTTTACATATTTTGTATCCTAAACCCCCAGTGCATCCCCC